>OY776279.1:50971392-51206392 GCA_963675445.1 Linnaemya vulpina | reverse complement strand
ATTATTTTTTGTCCTGGTAAAACAGAATTGGTATCAAAATTAAAAAAAAAAAACAAATTTCGATTCCAGGGCTCGAAAACTGATATATATTGTAGTACAAAAAAGTGACAGAAATGGTTACAAATTTGTAGTTTTTCTTAAATAAAACCACTTTATACATCATGAAGACTTGTATGGGTAAAAAATAATTTTAAAAAGTTTTAATTTTCGCCTCCAGGGATCGGAAATTGAATTATTTTTTGGGCACATTCGGTATTTAGTGGTACATATAATGACTAAAATATATAAATATGTTAAGTTTTTCTAAAATAAAACCGTTTTTGGTAACATGAAGATTTGTATGGATGAAAAAATATTTTTAAATTTAAAGTTCCCATCCAGGGTTAGGAAATTTGAATTTCTTAATATAATAACATAACCAATAATCAATTAACGTCATTTCTTCTTGGTTAAAATAATTTTTTATTCTAGCAAAACAAATTTGGTATCAAAAATTTTAAAAAATCAAGATTTCGTTTCCAGTGTTGGATACTGCAATGTTTTGTAGTACATGAAAGTGACAAAAATTGTAAAAAATTTTAGTTTTTCTTACATAAAACCGCTTTATACATCATAAAGACTTGCATTAGTAAAACATTATTTTAAAAAATTTAGTTTTCGTCTCGAAGGGTGGGAATTTTTGTTTGTTTTTGGCACATTCGGTATTTTGTGGTACATATAGTAAATAAAATGTTTAAAGATTTTAAGTTTTTCTTAAATAAAGCCAATTTTGGTGTCATTAAGATTTGCATCGATTAAAAATAAATTTAAAAATTTAAAGTTTCCATCCAGGGTTCCGAAATTTAAAATTTTTTTGTACAATACATAACCAAAAATCAATTAATGTCGTTTTTTCCAAGTTAAAGTTATTTTTTATTTCGGCAAAACAAAATTGGTATTAAAAATTAAAAAAAAATAAAAATTTCGATTCCAGTGTTGGATACTGCAATATTTTGTATGACATGATCGGTTAAAAATTTGTACTTTTGCATAAATAAAACCGCTTTACACATTATGAGTACTTCTATCGCTGAAAAAAATTTGAAAAATTAAAATTTCTTTTCCAAGGGTGGGAAATTTGGAATATTTTTTTAAGTAACCAAAAAACGCAACTGAAGTTGTTTTTATTTTCTGCTAACTGAAACTATTTTATAAGTTAGAAAGCAGACGTACGTTAGTGAAGGGTATATAAGATTCGGCACAGCCGAATATAGTACTTTTACCTGTATAAGTACTTTTTTATCAGATCGCTTTTATGAAAGACGGATATCAGATGAGAAAATATTTTGGTTTTCACCCTTATAAAAAAGGTATTAAGTAGTTTTTTTCATAATTACTTGGGCATAGTGTTTATATGTTATATGTTTATATTTACAACTGCGTATAATAAGGAACATATCTGAACTAATTGTGGTAAAAACAATTGATATATAACAAGCGCCGTTACAAATACAAGTACAAAATCAAAACCCATTAAAAATTAAAATGGAAATTCCTGGAAAAACGATACGCCAAGGGTTCACGTCTATTGTTTGAACTGTAATCTTCTCATCCTTCGTATGTGCGCGTGTGAACGTGTTCGTTTCTTGATTGGGATGTTACCTGTCTACCCGAATTTTTTCGTTGTTTATTTACCAGTAAGATTATTTAAAGTAATGTCTTCAGAATTGTTATTCATTACAATATCGTCAATGGATAAGTACACCTGCAGGGATCTTGCCGATTTTTTTTCAACAATATGATTTACACGATATTTAAAAATTTTTAAAATATACAGTACAGAAGAAAGTGAGCTACAGAAACAAAAAATTGGAAATTTTGGAAAAAGATTAATATCACGCTATATATAATGCTCTTTTAACAAGAAAAGGATGTGCGAACCATTAATGGTTGTCACAGGAACTTGTTTTCGATATTATATCTACAAATACCAAATGTGGGAAGCAGGGTGGACCAGCAAAAAGCAAATTGATAAATTTAGTGAAAGAACTCGAAGACGCAAACTTCAGAATATCAATGAAGAAATATTTCCAATAATCATTAAGGACTCATGTTTGCACCAAATTCAACCAACACAAAATATGAAATTGAAAATTGGGATAATTAAAGCAGTAATAGAAGCAAGCCCAAGGGGCACAACAAGGATTTTGAAAATATTTCCACACCGAATGAATATAGGAAATTTACTTCAGAAGAGGTGTTAGCATTATTTTTGGATTTCAAATTATTTAAAAACCAGTATAAATAATTGAGAAAACGAGCCAATGAAAAGAATTCTGGTACTTTCTCAGAGAAAAGGGATTTAGTCTCTGTAAAAAAAAAAAATTTTTGCCCCCACAAACTGTTATAACTGTCACTTCCACTTCAGCAAAAATTAAATTGCAAGATCTTGAACCCACTGCCAAACGGTTGTTAAATACGCTTGATGCTGATCGCTTGAAAAAACTTGCAAATTAAATCCTAAATGAGGATGTGATGGGTCCTCTGGTCTAAGGCAATAAAAAGCAATACTCGTACATCAGATGCTAACTTATATATGGTATCTTTTGTTCCATTGTGCTTAACAAAATGTTATACCAGGTTAGAGCCAGCAGAGCAACAGAAATTTATGTGTGGAAATAGAAACACCCTCATCAACAAAGTATTGCAGACCAATAAAATTTACATTAAAAAAAGAGACAAAACACGTCATAATTGAAGAAGTCCGAAAAAATAAAAGATTAAATTGAAGTAAATTTTAAAATGTGTCTCACAATGATTGATAAAGAAGTTGCACCAGCTTTAACTGATACAAAAGCATCGCCAAACTGCGTTATATGCCAGAAGACATTAAGTCTACTAAGGTATCCCATTCAAGATGATAGTTTTAAGGCATTATACGTATTTGGATTCTCCCCTCTTTATGCGGAAATACGTTTTTTGGGCATATTCTTAGATTAGGTTATGATTTGGAGATTGGCCCGTTAGGCAAAACAGTGAGAAAAAGTAAGGAAAATGAAGAAAATATAAAGCAAAAACAAAACAACAAGTTCAAACTCAACTACGTCTAAAAGATGAAAATCAAGGCTAATTAGAAAGAAAGTTACTAAGAAAGTTACTAGGACTATAAAAATGTAATTATGATTATTGTTATTGTAAATAATTTAATATTAAGTAGTTTATTCTTTTTGTTTTTTTTTGTTTAGAAAATAAATTGGTCGAAATATCGGAGAAATAAATATATATTAAAAGAAAAATTTTAATATTATTTTATTATATAAAAAAGACCTCAAGCCGAAAAGGACATCACAAACAAAACAAATTCATTCAAAAATGTCTACAACAAAACATATTCATATAAAACGGAAGGCACGCCGAATAATCAACATGACTCTATATTACAATATCAAACAAAATTACAATAAAAACATAAATGACGTGATAAAACAATTTTAAAAAAACCAACAAGCGAATAGCAAACTTAAAATCTTCAACAACATTTCTAATTAGATGCAGACAATATGGAATAATACCAAAATTCATCTCTAACACCACACTAAATATTTTAAATATTTTCTTAGATAGCGGTAACATAACAACGGAATTAGACAACAATTTGAACAGACACATATACAATTTTCATAATATTATACTAAGATTGCTGATACAACAGAAACACAAACAGATATATAAGAATCAAGCAATGCTTGAAAAATTAAGAGAAACCATTGTAAATAATTTAAGAGAAGAAGACAGTAGATTACTTTTGTTAATTGAAAAGAAATTTTTTGATAACATTAAAATCAAGAATGACATAAATCTAAATCAGATATTAGACAGGTTAAAAAGAGAACAAACAGACAAAATCAACATGAAATTCAACAAGGACTGGTTCGTGAATAGGACTGAGAAAACAATTCCGAGTGACGTAGAATGGTTGCTATCACTTGGCGAAAAAATTTTCTTTCCCATATACAGATGACAATTTTTCATTATTTCGATGCATCACAGACGGCGAAGAATGTATTCAGACGATAGAAGAGAACGAAAAACAAGAAATATCAAGAATAAAATTTGTTACAAGCCTAGAAGAACAAAAGAGAAAAATGAAACGAAACATAAGAGACATATTTATATTGAATACAGTAGAACAAACAAAAGAATTTTTATCCAAAAACCGCGTTATTGTTATATTAAACTCAGACAAGGGAAACAAGATAGTAGCTATGGACAAAACTATATACAATATGAAATTAAGAAATATTCTAGGAGATATTTACACATATAGACGCATTAAGAAGGACCCTACACTAAGCCTGCAAAATAAAAACAATGTTTTAGTACAGAAAATGCACAGATTGAAATTAATCAATGATTATCATAAAAATAAATTAACTACACGGATAGCTGTTGCACCAAGAATATATGGACTGCCGAAGATACTCAAAGAAAATATGCTCGTCTATTGACTCACCATCGTACTTTGTAGATATATAAGTAATATTCTTCAAATTTTGACAAAGGAATCGAAATTTAATGCGAAAGATGCTAAGGAATTCAAGTCTAGAATAGACAATATAGGAATAGCTGACGATGAAATCCTGGTTTCATTTGACGTCATCTCATTATTCCCAAGCATTCCTATCAAGTTTGCAATACAAACAATAGAAAATAAGTGGGAATTGTTAAAAGAGCACGCAAATATACCGAAGACACTTTTTATGGAATTATTGACTTTTTGTATCAAAGATTGCAGGTATTTTAAATATAATGAAAATTTTTACGAACAGAAAAAAAGGAATGCCGATAGGATCTCCAGCATCTCCAGTAGCTGACATAATAATGGAAGAATTACTGACATCAGTGCTAAATAAAATAGACGTTAAGCCAAGGAAAATGACAAAATACGTTGACGACCTATTTGGAATTGTAAAAACCGACAAAGTAGACGAAACACTGGCAGCTTTAAATGACTTCAATAAGAAATTAAATTTACATTGGAAATGGAATCCGACAACAAATTACCCTATTTAGACGCCTTGATTGTGGGAAAGAACAACATAATTAAATTAGATTGGTATCAAAAACCTTCAGCCAGTGGAAGACTTATAAATTTCTATTCAAAACATCCTCGCAATATGGTTTTAAACACCGCTACTAATTTTATTAATAGTGTACTAAATACCAGCAACGCTGAGTTTCATAAAAATAATATAATAAAAATTAGGAATATTTTGGGGAAAAACGATTTTCCAACTAGAGTAGTTTACCAACTAATAAGAATTGAAGTCCAGAAGAGAAAAAACAATTACAATGTAATAACTGAAAAACCAAAAAAAATTTATAGATCAGTATAGTACATACCTGGGTTATCAGAAAGGATAAAAAATTCTGATATATATGACAGAGACAAATACATACTAGCAATGAAAACGAACAATACAACAAGGAAGTTATTCACAAACATGAAATCAAATAACAATACAATGGACGAATCAAATTTAGTTTATGAAATAACTTGCAGTGGAGACGACACCGAAGCGTGTAAGAAAATATATGTTGGCACGACAAGAACAAAACTAAAGACTAGAATATCTCGACATATATCTGATCTAAGCAATAATAATAAATCTTTGACCCAAAAAACTGTACTTGCTGCCCACTGTGCAATAACTGGACACCAACCAGACTTAAACAAAGTAAAAATATTGGAAAGAGAGAAGAATAAACAAAGAGATACATGCAAGAGATGCTACACATAATAAATACTCCCACTGACAAGAGAATTAACTATAAATCAGACACTGATAATTGCGCGCACATCTAAAGATATACAATAAACAAACACAGAACAAGAAAAAACCAGTGACAAAGTTTAGAAGAATAAACAAGTGACTACACTAGGACTATAAAAATGTAATTATGATTATTGTTGTTGTAAATAATTTAATATTAAGTAGTTTATTGTTTTTGTTTTTATACCCTTCACAAAAATGTGAAAGGGTATATTTAGGTTTGTCATTCCGTGTGTAATTTCTTCGATATCAATATGCGACCCCATAAAGTATATATATTTCGGATCCTTATGAATAGCGATGACGATTGAGCGATGTCCGTCTGTCTGTACGTGATATCGGTTTTCCCAAGCCCCCAGAAGAGCTAGAGACTTCGTTCTTGGACTGATCGATTGGAAGTAAGCTAACTTATAGTGGTATTCAGAAAAATCGGAAGGACGGTTCCAGAGCTGGGAAGCTTACACCTATTTCTCGACGCAAAATTAACACCAAAAACCGATTATTTTTTTGCTTATTTGAAAATTGAACCTATATCATGCCTTGGGACTCCTCAATTGTCCACTTAAAACTTTAAAAAAAAAAAAATTTTTTCCAGGGATAGGAAATTAAAATTTTTTTTTTTTACATTCGGTGTTTTGTGGTACATATAATAACTAAAATGTTTAAAAATTTTAAGTTTTTCTTAAATAAAACCGTTTTTGGTGTAATGAAGATTTGCATCGATGAAAAAAATTTTTAAATTTAAAATTCCCATCCAGGGTTAGGAAATTCAAATTTTTCTTATACAATAAACTAACCAAAAATCAACTGACGTCATATTTCCTGGTTAAAATTACTTTTTATTTAGGAAAAACAAAATTGGTACCAAAAATTAAAAAAAATCAAAATATCGATTCCAGGGTACGGTACTGCAATATTTTGTAGTACATGAAAGTAACGAAAGTGGTAACAAATTTGTAATTTTTCCTAAATAAAACCGCTTTATACATCATGAAGACTTCCATTGGTAACAAATAGTTTTAAAAAAATTAAATTTTCGATTCCAGGGTTCGGAAATTTAAGTTTTTTTGACACATTCGGTATTTTGTGGTACATATAATAATTAAAATGTTTAAAAATTTTAAGTTTTTCTTAAATAAAACCATTTTATACTTCAGGAAGGTTTGCATAGATGGAAAAAAAATTTTAAATTTAAAAATTCTTTTCCAGGGTTAGGAAATTTTAATATTTTTTGTACATTAAAATAACTAAAAATCAACTAACATCGTTTTATCCTGGTTAAAATTATTTTTTGTCCTGGTAAAACAGAACTGGTATCAAAATAAAATAAAACAAATTTCGATTCCAGGGCTCGAAAACTGATATATATTGTAGTACAAGAAAGTGACAGAAATGGTTACAAATTTGTAGTTTTTCTTAAATAAAACCACTTATACATCATGAAGATTTGCATTGGTAAAAATTATTTTAAAAAGTTTTAATTTTCGCCTCCAGGGATCGGAAATTTAAATATTTTTTGGGCACATTCGGTATTTTGTGGTACATATAATAACTAAAATATATAAATATGTTAAGTTTTTCTTAAATAAAACCGTTTTTGGTAGCATGAAGATTTGTATGGATGAAAAAATGTTTTTAAATTTAAAGTTCCCATCCAGGGTTAGGAAATTTGAATTTTTTAATACAATAACATAACCAATAATCAATTAACGTCGTATCTTCTTGGTTAAAATAATTTTTTATTCTGGCAAAACAAATTTGTTATCAAAAATTTAAAAAAATCAAGATTTCGTTTCCAGTGTTGGATACTGCAATGTTTTGTAGTACATGAATGTGACAAAAATTGTAACAAATTTTAGTTCTTCTTATATAAAACCGCTTTATACACCATAAAGACTTGCATTGGTAAGACATTATTTAAAAAAAATTAGTTTTCGTCTCCAGGGGTGGGAAATTTTATAATTTTTTTTTTTGGTACATTCGGTATTTTGTGGTACATATGGTAACTAATATGTTTAAAAATTTTGAGCTTTTCTTAAATAAACCCATTTTTTATACCATTTTTATACAATACATAGCCAAAAATCAATTAATGTCGTTTTTTTTCGAAGTTAAAATTGTTTTTTATTTCGGCAAAACAAAATTGGTATCAAAAATTAAAAAGAAAAATAAAAATTTTGATTCCAGGGTTGCATACTGCAATATTTTGTATAACATGAACGTTACCAAAATGGTTAAAAATTTGTACTTTTGCTTAAATAAAACCGCTTTACACATTATGCTAAAAAAATTTTTAAAAATTAAAATTTCTTTTCCAAGGGTAGGAAATTTGGAATATTTTTTTAAGTAACCAAAAAACGCAACTGAAGTTATTATTATTTTTTCGTAACTGAAACTATTTTATAAGTTAGAAAGCAGACGTACGTTAGTGAAGGGTATATAAGATTCGGCACAGCCGAATATAGCACTTTTACTTGTTTTTTTTTGTTTAGAAAATAAATTGTAATTCCCTGAAGATGACCAACAGAGTTGGTCGAAATATCGGTTAAATATATATATATATATATATATATATATATATATATATATATATTAAAAGAAAAATTTTAATATTATTTTATTATATAAAAAAAGACCTCAAGCCGAAAAGGACATCACAAACAAAACAAACAAAAAAAAAAAACAAAAAGTAATAATAGTTCTTCAAAACATCGTAATTTTTATCGTTTTAAGATATAAAATACATACATTAGACAATTTCATATTGACAAATTTGTCATAAAAGCTTGTATATAATGTGCATTATGAACTTAAATAGAAATCTATGCTTCTTCACTAAAACCTTTTTATCTAAAGTTAATTTAATCAATATTTATATTGTTTATGCTACTTAATTACCTAAACTTAACTCAAATTTTTTCGAAAAACGAACCTTTGACTATTCGTATATAAAATTTCATAGGGGCCAAATGTTAGCACTTTCTGACACAATTTGCATATCTTAATAAGTATAAGTTGTAAATTTGATTTAAAATATCAGGCTGTTTGTAAAATAAACTTTTATAACAAGTTTTAATATGTCACTTTTGTACCAAAAATAGCAATATATTAAAATTCGTTTTAAACCCATCATAACTATTTTTCCAATTTATCGATTTCAAAGATTTGTACCTTAACATAAAGCTAAAAAACCGCGTTGCGCGAAGCAATTCGTCAAAAACGCACAGAATTGTGGACAATCCTGGATTTTGCACCATGATAGCTCACTAGCTCATACATCATCGATGCTTGTGCGTGACTTTTTGGCCAAAAACAAAACCGTTATCATATTTTACCTCAACCACCGTATTCACCGGACTTGGCCCCCGCTGACTTTTTCCGCTTCCCAAAACTGAAGAAACCGATGAAAGGAAAGCGTTTTGCTACAATTGAGGAGATAAAAGAAAAATCGAAAATGGAGCTGTTGGCGATACCAAAAGCGCGTTTCAAAATTGTTTCGAGGATTGGAAAAAACGCTGGCATATGTGTATTAGATCTGAGGGGACTACTTTGAAGGGGACAAGATGGTTTTAGATGAATAACTAAATACTTTTTGAAAAGTTATTTTTTGATCAGACCTCGTATATAGTGTTACATCAACATGCTGCTTTATAGTTCCGACCCCAGTAAAGGAGAACGCCATATTATATTAGTAGATCTGCATATATTGTAGTCTTCCGGCTACCTTGTATATCACCATTATTCAATCCTAACTTATGTTAAAGATATATAAATACATACATACATATGTATATCTTTGCTCTAGTTACATGCCATACACTTCCAAGGTTTCGCTGCTCTCGTATTGTATAAGCAAGGTAGTAAGAAATATTTTGCAAGTAAGCAACAGGAGAATAGCCAATGTTATTTTATCTCTATCAAACATTTGTTTGTTATTGTTCTTAAAAATTTCTCCGTTGTTTTTGGGATGTGCGGAACAATTTTGTTTATAAAACTTTTTTTTCTGAGTATATGTAAATTAACCAGAATTTACTTCTATGTATACGTGTTAGTTACCAACATTTTAAGCGTTATTTGAAGAAAAACGGATGAAAAATAAGGTACAGAGACCGAATTTGAGGTTCATCAAATATACCAGCTTCAGTTTTGCTCGCTGTGGCTTTCGAAGATTTTTTTTAAGGTAATTTTGGAAACTTTTGCCAATGCCATTGATAAGCGTTGAGTAAAAGCATGCATATCAAACAGACCGTTACCATTAGAAAATTTATTCTTTTCAACTTTTAGGTTCAAATATTACACCTAAACTACACTTCATATTTAGTCATTTGGATATTTTCCCCACGAACTTGGGCTGCGAAAGTGTTGAACAAGGTGAAAGATTTCACCAGGAAATGGAACAAATCGAGATGAACAAATGATGGCGGACTATTGTTGGTTCCTTAATCGCGAAGATCCATCAAAAAAAAAAAAACGCAAAAGTTGAAGTCACTCGACATTTTAATTGAACTTTTTTTAATTTACGCCGAATATAGTATATAGCAATGAAAACGAATATATTGTTGTTCCACAAAATCCTTAATAAAAACTTTATTTTTCAGCCGTCTTTTTTCAAATTACGCTTAAAATGTTGGTAACTAAAAAAACTGTTTGGTAAAAAAATAAAAAATTCCAGATTTTTACTATAACGTAGAAAAATACGAAATAGAAATGGAAAATTTTGAAAAAAACCTAAAAAATAGGCAACTTTTGAACTTTGAGATGCCATAACTAAGGCATTTCTTGTCTCATAGATTTAATTTAATCTCATAGAATTAATTTAACTTTTCAACGATATCACGATTTATCACGATCTCATATCCGCAAAGGTTTGAGTGAAACCATACACCGAAAAACACAAAAGTACCGTTATCTAAAAAACGGTATTTAAGAAAAAAAATTACAGCGTTTTTCGTGTTCAGGAGGTCCAAATTAACTTATATAGGCATGTGGCGTTCTTGGTATTTTTTGGCTGTAAACCAGTGTAATTAATTACTTCCAAGAACAATAGAAAAGGAAATTTGGCCTATTATAAAAAAATATAGTAACTTTATATTTATACATTTTGGGAAACATGAAATTTATTTGTTGGGTGCTTAAGCAATGTCTTATGCATTTCATTGGCGCTTTTTACCAAATCGTCAGTAGACTTCAACCAGAGTTTTGAAAAGCTTCAAACTTCTCAAGTTATTAAAAGACTTTTATAAACCATCTGAGAATTATTTTAATAAATTAACTATAAAAATTCACAAATGATTTAAAAAAATCACATTATAATAAGTGTAGTAGGCTATGAAACCTATACAAACCAAAACCCAAAAAACAACTTTTATTCGACGATTTATTTATTATGACGATTTGGTGGTTGAAGTCTACTGACGATTTGGTAAAAAGCGCCAATGAAATGCATATAGGCATTGCTTAACCACCCAACAAATAAATTTCATATTAAAATAGTACAATGACAGTAAGTCAAATAGGTAATTTATTAAATATTATATGATCACTAAATCCTAAAAACTAAATATATATACAAGTGAAAAATTTTTCACGTTTAACCTACGTAGCTGGCAGCCACTTAACGTTTTTTCGTATGCCCAAGCAAAAAAATTTATTCAGGTCATAACAAGGCAGCAGCTTATAGAGTTTATACATACAAATTTATTTTGCAGACCAAGTTATGACGGGTTGTTCACACTAGTCATATATTTAGAGCTATTATTTTATTATTTATGACATTGTTTGGTTTGCTTAGAGCATTTAAAAATGAAACATGTGAGGCGTACTGTGTTTTTTGTTCCAGAAAATTGTTATTGTTCATGTACATTTGTGTTGTATTGAATATATCCATGTCCGAAGCGAAAAACAATACTGCGTAAATTAATATAGGGTAAATGTTTTTGTTGGATAAACGAAAATGTATCTACCTATATATATATATATATATATATATATATATTATATGTATATATATATATATATATATATATATATGTATATATATATATATATATATATATATATATATATATATATATATATGTATATATATATATATATATATATATATATATGTATATATGTACAAATGTATATCATATATAATGTATATATATATATATATATATATATATATATATTGTAAAATTAAGTATCAACAAATTTTATTTTATTGGCGCAGGTCATTCGTTCTTCATTAGTAAGTTACGATATTAGCGGCTAAATTCTGTATAGACGAAAGAGCTGTTATGGAATGATTTTCTTGTAGTGGATATGTGAATCGTTCAGAAATTGATCTGTTTTATTTTAAATGAACTCATTTTGTCTTAAATATAAATTGAATTGAAATATAAAATAATTCATGATAAATCAAAAATTTTGAATGCATTTGCTTTGCTAAAATAGAAGAATTGATTTTGTATTAGAAATAAGTTATTAAGGAATTTAAAAAAAAATCATAGTAATTAGTTTGTTTTATTCATACAAAATGCTCATATGCAATAACCCTTTCTATAAATTCTATGACGTTATTATACACTGAAGCTAAAACATTTAGGTTTTCTGTAAAATATAATATAAAAAAGGATACATTTATTTTGGTAAATCAAGAGAGTTGGAGATTTTAATAAAAATATTTAAACCTTTTTAAAAATGTTTATATAGAAAAAATTTAATTTTTATAAGTAATATTATGTTTATTTTAATATTTTGCT
Source organism: Linnaemya vulpina (assembly GCA_963675445.1). Taxonomy (NCBI): domain Eukaryota; kingdom Metazoa; phylum Arthropoda; class Insecta; order Diptera; family Tachinidae; genus Linnaemya; species Linnaemya vulpina. The sequence continues at coordinate 51,193,830 of OY776279.1, read as the reverse complement.
TTTTTTTTTTTGTTATATATCTTTTGTATTAATTTCTTTTGTATTTTTATTTAATTGAAATAATCTGCTCTTTTCTTTGCTTAGAACTATGTACCTTTCTCTATAGCCCAAAAGCAGTCCTTTCGAAGGAGGACCAATAACTAAAAGTCCAATAATTGCTGTTTATAGCATTCTGGGGTTGAGCGTTTGCACAAGTCAATAATAAATGATTTTATACCATTTCGTTCCGGTTCAGTTTTGAAGATAATATGAAATATTAAAATATGTTTCTTACTTCCATCCATTAGTTTTTCTGATGGATCAGCTAAATTTCCAAAACCTGTCAGAGACTGATAATTCTTAAAGAATACAAAAAGCTCGCTTGGAGCGGTTAAAATTTCGTCCATGTTCCTAAGCTCATTACACATTGCAATTCACATTGCAATTTTGGAATAATTTTAAATGCAACATATTCAATGAAGTATCTCATGGAAACCAGTGCAAAATTTAGATTCTCAGAATTATTAAAAATATCCTCTAAGAAGTAATCTGCATATATATCGTCGTCAAAATCATCACCAACCCTTTCATTAGAGCCTAAGTATGTTCACTTGAGGAATATATATATATATATATATATATATATATATATATGTATATATATTTATATATATGTATATACAGTCGAACTTCCTTATAATGAACTTCTATATAATGAAATTCTCCTTATTATGAACAAAAATCAAGAACATAGTTTTTTCGTCCAACTTTCAATGTATTTTAATCTCCGTATAATGAATTTCCATACAGTGAACTTTTCTTTACAATGAACAAAATGTTGGAAACAAAAATACATTTTACGTGTGTTTTTGTCTCCATAGCAGCTTTATTTTACATCTGTTAGCAACACTATAAGGAATATAAGTAATCAGGTATGTTCTGGATTCTACTTTGAGGTAAAAGTAATTTGTAACCACTTCAATTTGACGCTTTGGTGTTCTGCATTTTACTTTTTACTTTTCATTTCCGTTTTGCTTTCGAACATCAATTCGTAGTGAATTGCACTGTTCTAGAAACTACTTTAACACAAAAAGAAGTAGTTTGAAAATACTTTTAAATTTTATCGTGAAACTGAAAATTTTTTGCCGAAATATGTAAGTATAATTACAATGCAATTAAATAAAACGCTCAGGTTAAGATATTTTTGTTTGAATGAATATTTTGCATAATTGTAGGGGGAAACATAAGAATACCACACAGGATGCAATATTGTTACGATTTATGCAAAACAATCCAGATCTGGCAAAAGGATTTGCAAAAGGAGACCGTGTAAAGTTAGAAGAGTTGTGGAAAGAACTTACCGTTGAATTAAATAGTAATGGTCCTCCAACAAAGGACACATCTGGTTGGAAAAAGGTAAGCTACATTGTTCAAATAAAATGAATTACTTTTTAGTAACTAACAGTTTCTTTACAGGTTTGGATGGATTGGAAGGCATTAGTGAGACGAAAAATCGCGCATAATAGTTCGGAGGCCAGAGCGACTGGTGGAGGGCCATTTAATAAATTTGTGCTTACAAAAATGGAGGAAGCTGTTGGTCAGTTATGTGGGATATTCACAGTCATCGAAGGCGTTGAAAACGCACTGGATTTTGGTGATGCACACACAGAAGAAGAAATTATAGTAGACTGCAATTATCTGCTAGAAGATATTGCTTCCACCAGTAAGGATGCTTCCACCAGCAAGGCAGCTTCCACCAGCAAGGCAGCTTCCACCAGCAACGCTGCTACTCCGACTCCAAAACGTCAGAAAGACACGAGTTGGAATGACATTATGAAAGAGTGTATGAAAGGTCAGACTGATGCTATGGTGTCAATTGCGCAACAGCTCAAAGAATTTTGTAATGATAAAGACCATATAAAGTGCACAAGAGATTTAAAACGAGAGGTTAAGGACACTAATCGTGAACTCAAGGCAATAAGAAAAAGCATTCAAAACCACATCGAAGAAAAAGGGAAACATTATGTTCGAATGGAACACCTGAGAGAGGAGGAAATTAATATAAAAAAAAGAAAATTAGAGCTAGAGGAATTAAAGTTCAGTTACCATAGAGAAAATATGTGATTTCTAGTTGTGTGCCTTATTTTTATATAGGTTCTTAACTTCTAATTTGTACATTTCCCAATCAAATTCCGGTTTTTAAAAAAACAAATTCAGAATTTTCCAAATCAAATTGGGTATCTTACAAATCAAATTCAGCATTTTTAAAACCAAATTCGTCAATTTGAAAATCAAAATCAGCCTTTTTTGAATCAAATTCCTTTGAAGTCCTAATTTTGATTTTTAAAATGCAGAATTGGGATTGAAAAATGCTGAATTTGATTTGTAAAACACTTAATTTGATTTGGAAACTTTTTAATTTGTTTTTTAAGTATCTGAATTTGATTTGGAAAAGCCCGAATTTTTTAGCTAAAAACCTATACATACATATGTAAAATTGAAGTTGTTCCTTTTTTATTTTATTTTTTAATAATTAATTTTCATTGATCTCGCTATAGTTAAAGTTTAAGTACACAGAATGTGCTGTTGATTTCTTTTTGTTTTTTTTAATTAGATAAAAATGTCAACTGATTTATAAAAAATGAATTTTAAGTTTTATTAAATAATAAAATCAAATAAAAAATCGATATTTGATATTTTAATAACTAAAGTCGATTTGCGATATCATCTCTTATTGAGGCGGCTACGGAATCTGTTATTAATTCATCATAACATAATTTCTTCCATATCTTGTACATTTAAATGTCTGCAAATATTATGCAGCGCACAGCACACGTTTATAATTCGAATTACCTTTAAGGGCTGATACGGAAGGATGTGAGCAAGGCATCGAAAGCGGCTTTTCAGCACACCAATAGTTCTTTCAACTACATTCCGTGCTGATGCATGTCTTTCATTAAATTTGTGTTGACGTGTACCAGCCTGAGGATCCCTATAAGGAGTTAGTAAAAATGGTTGAAGAGCATAGCCCGCGTCACCCAACAACCACTTGCCTCTTTCTCCATTGTCGTAGCAACGGGAAAAATAACTACGAGCTTTACTGACGCTCCAAATTAGGGAATCGTGACTAGACCCGGGCCGACAGGCATCAATAGCTTTTATAACCATGTTATAATCACAAATCTATAAAAAAAAATAGCAAATAAATATAACGCTTTATTCTATAGTAATTTGGAAATACTCACAATCATAGCATTTACGCTGTAGTAACCTTTTCTGTTATAGAACAGGTTTCCATAATTGTGCGGCTTAGTAATTTCCACGTGAGTACCGTCAACGCATCCTATTACACCGGGTATACCAAATTTTTGCATAAAATGACGCATAGACAAATTACGCTCATCGTCTGTCATGGATAATTTAATCCACCTAGGGCAAATATATTTTTCTAAAATAAAAAGCTCACGATTTAAAATTTTGCATGTGGTGCTCCGGGCCAAGGCCACATCGCTGTCTTTTCCAACCCCTCGTTGAAATCCGCCTTCTGCTAAAAATCTCAATGTGGCAGCAAGCTGTATTTGTGCCGGGATAGAAGACTCGGGAATCCTTAACTTTACACAATTTAAAAGGTTACGAAATGCATCCTTGTTAATGCGGTAATACTGTAGAAACCTAAATAAGTTTAGCATATAAAATGTTCATTAAAAATATATACTTATATATTTATGTTGTATTTAAATATGTACTTACATGGCGTCATTAATATCCAAAGGATTTGAGTGATCTCGCAAAATTCTCCTCTGTAATTTTGCTTTCGCGAATCCATTGTTTTGATGCACCATGGACACTAACACTACATATATTATTTATGGTGTATTTTATTATCTATTTTTTAATATATTTTTACAAGACTTGTTCAATTTTTATGTGAAAAACAAAACACAATTAGTAATTTTATGAAATATAAAGCAAAATTGTATTTTTAATTTTATATGAATGTATCAGCTGTTTCCAAATTTTGTTTTCGAAGTTCATTTCATATGAGAAAATGTAAGATCAAACCGATACGTTTGCAGAACATCAGAAATAAAAAGTTGACTTTTCAAATCGTATTTTACTTTCATTCTACTACTTTTCTGGAACATGCCTGAATATCTTTGGGATTCCCAATATTTAATATATTGAAAACAAATGGAAGAAAGCAAACCTGTAATAGCTATAAATTTGCTTCAAGCTATTCGAAATTTAAGCACAGTGTGGAATATCTATGTTAAACCAGAGACTATAGGAAACTGATTCCAAAAGGCAGGATTTTCAAAAGATGACATGCAGATTCAACCTAGTAATTGGGATGAAGAAGATTTTTCCCCCCTACAGGCTTCATTTAGAAAAGTAGCTAACATCGATGCATCATTTGAATACTATGTCAGTGTAAATATTGATGTACCAAACCATGGGCATTCCGTCCTATGAAGATATTCTAAGCAGTGTTTTAGAAACTCGTGGATTACAGCAGATTATATCAGATGACGATGAAGAGAAACTGGGTGGTAAGGTAAGGGCAAATATTAATAAAACATCACCTACATTAGAACACGTTTCCTCTTCACCGTTGTTAAGATAGGTATAAGGATATTTTAAGTAGTATGTTTCGTAGTGAATGCAAATATAAATCAGAAATCAATGCAGGAAGAGAAAGTGATTCTTTGCATCAACGACCCCTGGAATCAGTTGTTACTGAAATTTAAACTTTGTTTTATGTTATTTCATAAACTTTACTACAATTAATACTTACATTAGTATCTGAATCTCTTCAGCTCCATCTGTACAAAAATGTCACGTTAAAAACTAAGAGCACATACAATAAACACACAAATCCCTATGACTTTCATATCTTAAAACACAATAACCTGTGTCTTTTGCAAACAAAAAATTTTCAACTTATAACTAAGTATTCTGGTGTACAACCGGCCAATTAAACAGAGAGAGAAATATTTAAAACAATTATAAATGAGGGGTTAATAAGTATTGGCATTAGGGATGCCATTGGTCAATCTCTTTGCAGTACGAAATGGCCCAATTTTCAGTGTTCAATCTGTATAACCTGTGATATATGCACATAGTTTTCACTGGGTTTTATATATACATTTTCGAAATTATTATATCATCATTGTTGTAAGTAGGTATGATATTCTATTTTTAGTATATATTCATCAGATACTTGAACTCATTTTATTTCTAAATTCGAAAACCAGGAAAGTATTTTGACGACCAAAGGTATCGATGTTCGTTTTTGGGCACATCAGCAGGCTAATTGGAGACTTCGATGAGGCTATGTTAGTGTTAAGTAAAACCAAAAATGATGTACATATATAAGATACAAGTACATGACAACCAAGAAAAAAATTTATATACGTGTCATAATATTACGACCCGCATCGAACATATTCGTAAAACTTGTTTTATCAAACATATTTCATCTGGTCTTGTGTAGGCATTTCTTCGAATAACACAAAAAATTTCCTAGTTTGCTAAGAGCATTCAACAATGAAACTCGCGAGGCGGAATGTGTTGTCGTTCGTTGCAGAAAATTGTTATTGTTTATGTACTTTTATGTTGCATCGATAGATCGTTTGTCCGAAGCGATAAATACTACTGCGTAAATTAATGTAAGGTAAATAATACTTGTGTTGTTGTTGGATAAACGAAAATGTATCTATCAGCACAGATGCGATGATGCCATATATTATTGTGATATACATATAATTAATTTTTCTTTCTAATTGTCTTTTTTTTTTATAAATAATACAGATTTTTTAAAGCTTAAGGTCTTTGTATTATATATATATATGTATATATATATATATATATATATATATATATATATATATATATATAATACAAAGACCTTAAGTTTAAAAAAATGCATATTATTTATACATAGAATATAAAAATTTTTTGGGTACATTTCTTATATATATACATATTTGTACGTATATATGTATATATATATATATATATATATATATATAAATATATATATATATATATATATATATATATATATAAAATTTGTTTTTAAATTATGTATTTTTTTCGACATGTATATATATATATATATATTTATATATATATATATATATATATATATATATATATGTATATATATTTATATATAAATGTGTCGAAAAACATAAATAATATAAAAAAAAATTTGATATACATATATATATGTATATATATATATATATATATATATATATATATATAGAGAGAGAGAGAGAGAGAGAGAGAGATTTTTATATATTAGCTCAGACACCCTCTGATAAGCATAATCAAATATAATCAGGGGTGTCATATAAGCCGATCTTATCGGAATCAGATTTGAAACCGACAAAAAAAATACTTTGGCGTAATGGAATCGGATATTATCGGTTTTATATTCGAATCGGAATTAATGTCGGATTTAGGTGTCACAGAAACCGATGTTATAGCTTTTGTTATTGGAAACAATCCGATCAGCTTACAGCTGTCGTTTTGTTATTGGAAATATTAAAAAGCTGTTATTTATTAATTATTTTTTTTTTCATTGGTTGATTTTATTGAAAACGCAAGAAAGCTAAAGTAAATAAATTACAAAAAAGCTATTTATTTAATTTTATAAAAATTATTTCTCAACCGATGCTTTTCTTTAGAGTTTATATTCAGTATCAACCAAGATGGACGAAGAAAGCACTCCATAACCATGACTTCGTGATCTAGAATAATTGATGCTCTACTTCAACCCAAAAATATGCTATAATCGTTTTAAAAACATTTTTTAAAAACCTTTCAGCTATAAATCAAAAGAAGCTGCGAGTTGTAGTAATGGCGGGATGTTATAACGTGAAAGGCAGCACTTTGTTGTGTCGAATACCATACATAAAGCGTATTTGTTTAAACTGTTAAAGCCTAAGCAGCAGAATGATGGCAGATTATAATAACACATGAATTTCCCCTGTCTCTGGCAGTATAAGCGAGCTGATGCAGTGTCTCACAAATGCCTTCTTCGGATCTCTTCTTCGCATCAGTTCCTAGCAGCATATATGCAAGAACAGCACTGCTTTGTTTTTAACAAACGTTTTTTTTATGCGTATATACATGTACTGCATAGATACCCTTTATATGTATTTTCACAAAACGGCATGATTGCGCAAATGCAAACATTAAAATCATATAATTTATTTCCTACATCTTATAATCTATTCTATAATTAGTTTTTTTTTGTATAAAACACAAGTTTTATAATATTTTAGCCAAAATACAACAATTTATTAAATTTTCAAACAAAAATATTGCTTTAAAAGTAGTAAACAATTCAGTAAATATAAAACAGCTGATTAGAATATCAGTTTTACTTGCAATCGAAAATGGCAAAACCGGCTTGTTTTCATGACACCAAATGAAACCGATATCGATTTGCAAAGCGCCTATGAAATGCATATAGATATTGCTTAAAAACCCAACAAATAAATTAAATATTATAATATTACAATGACAGTATGTAAAGGAGTTAATTTATTAACAATTATATTATAAAATGTTTAAATATTCGAAGAATAAAAAGTTTAAAATGTCCAATTTTCCTTTTAAACAAGCAATATGAAATATATTAATCTATATTGTTTAAATTATGATGGGTTATATTTACTACTAAAGAATAGAAGAATGAAGAAGAATGGTTCACTTGGGTTTTTCAAATGAGATTGTTTTACTGCGATTTTAAAACTTTTTATTTTCGTTGTAGTTGTAATAAGATGTAGGATTTTCGGCATTTTTCAATTAATTTAAATATTTTGACGGTATACTGCCGGCGATAAACCTTGCGAACTCAGGTTTGTAGATATTTCGATAGCAATAGAAAAGTGTAAATTTGCACGTACCAGTTTCCAATGCTTCTTTGTGTAGCTTATTTACAAAAATTGAGGATATTGTAGTTTAATGTGTTTTGTTGTTGTGGTGAAGCAAATCGTAGAATATTTCCTAGGTTTACAAGATCTACGAGGGTAGTTTACAACAAAGCGTTATTTCCGCTTATATTACGGAATTTAAAATTTTTAATAGATTCATGTGCTTCTCATCTGGGTATATGCACTGCAAAATGTACCTATAGGAAAAAAATTATTAAAACCTTTCAATATTCAACCAAAATATTAATCAAAAAATCCTCGTTATAAGGAACTTGACTTTAACTTTTTATTTTGAAATAATAACTCTAAAAGAAAGACGATGAAATAATCATAGAATAAATAAATGTGTAATTAAAAATTGATCATCCCCAAATAGGATATTACTTTACAAAATAAGTTTTATACCGAACTGAATTGCCGATTGCATATAAACAATCAAGCACTGTTGATAACGGTTTGCTAAAACAAGGTGTATTGATGCAGAAAATTTTAAGATTAGCACTACAATAAATTTTAACGCAGAAACTTCCAAGAAAGTTAAGTTTTCACATATCAAACTAATAATAGACAATAATTAGGGGTAGACCTTCGTCCTATTCAGCCCTAATTTGGCTATTAACGAAGAATCTGGATGCCAGTGGTAAAAAAGGTTGAGATTTGTAGTTGACTATAACAAGTTAAACGAAGTTACGGTAGACGATAAGTATCCAAACCCTTATATGATCGGATCGAAATATATTAGAAAGATATTCCTTACTTATATATTACTTAAAAGAATTCCCACGAAAACAAAACAATTCCTAGGCTTAGCGGTTAATTATATAAAATTTCTTAAGAACTATTCGAAAATGGCCCGACCAATGACCAAATATATTAAAATGGATTGTAAAATTGATTTAAACGACCCGCAATATGTTAAACGTAAAATTTTAATACACCCCGATTTTAGCAAAACCCTTGCCTTACAAAAAGATGCAAGTAATTTCGCGATAGGTGCAGTACTCTTACAGGAGGTTCACGTAATATTTTATATTATTACGTGAACCGAACGGTCAATGACCGCCAACAGTACTGTAGAAAAAGAATTGCTGACAATTGTGTGGGTAGCACAACACTTACAACCATAATCCTTGGGAAGGCGATTTATTATCGTAATCTAGCATGGGCCACTTGCCTGCCTATACTCAATAAAATAAACGAAATCCAAATTATCAAGATGTAGACTGCGGTTACAAAATTTGACTCAGAAATATAATTTTAAAAAGAAGTTTCAAACGTGATCACTGACACATTATCCCGTATACAAATAATCATAAATGTGGAAAACAACATAATAATACAAATGGTCAATCATCAACGGATAATGTAATTTTGGAAATAAACAATTGCTTGAATTTCTAAAAGAGTAGTTTCGCTTCAATGAGTATAAAAGCGAATAAAAGAAAAACAGTTTTGCTAAGAAGTTTTATTATACAAAATCAACAGCAATATTGAAAAACAAATTTAATAGTACTGTTCGCTATAGTGCTGTTCTTCAGAAATTTAAAATGCTTTGTATAAATAGTTCGGGTCAAAAACCGATTTAAAGTCCTCTTAAGTTAAAACCTATTCTACATGGAAACTGTTTGAATTAATTTGCCCTCTAGTGTAAATTTTATAACTTTGCTCTTTAATTTTGTCTGCAGTTTTATTTTTACTTTTGTCTGTTTCTTGCACTCATATCATTCGGTTCATTAGCGCATAGCATAAGTCCATTGTATCTTCAGTAAAGAAATAAATAACTTGAATTTAAGTGAATACTTGGTGGTTTTCTTGATAAAATATATATAGGACCGATCAGAGCAATTTTTCTCAACATATTTTTGGTCCTTCGAGCCGGATCGGCCTATAATAATTTAAAGTAAAAAATTAAAAGGGAAACCTATTAAGAAACCCATAAGAATTGTGTAATACAAGAAATCCCAGTTAAAGCTGAATAAACGCACATAAGATGATTTTGTAGTGCAGTGGAAAAAAGTAAAGAGCAGTTTCCATATACATATTTAAAATTTACATACATATTTAAATATAATGTGCAAGAATTCGATATAAAAAAGAAAAGCCATTACAAAAAATTGCTTCTAGCGGTTCTCGTATCATCATCATTATCATAGTCATTATCATCATAACTTGAATATCTGTTGCTGCCTATCTTGAAGCGTATGTATCGTTTCTCTCATACAAGTATTATCTGCCGTTTGTCTACTGCAACTTAACTGCGTTTTTATCATCAGTAATTAACTTTTCGCTGCTTAATTATTGCTAGCTGCGCTTATTTTCTGCCTACAACTGTAATAACATAAAGCTGCTTCCCTGCCAGTTATTTTATTACTGCTAATTATTTGATTAAACAGCAATTGTGACATAAACTAAACAGAAAGAATATTACTGGAACAAGCATACACATAGAGGAATAAAAAATTTTTTTTTGGTCTTATGTTGCATCAGTAAAATCAATAAATTACAATATCTATAAGTCGCGGTATAAAATAAATTCAATTATATTAAAATGAGCGAAAGTCACGAAATTCTTCTTCATAGTCAAGATATGACGTTTTCACATATAAAATCGGCCTTAACGAAATTCCAAGCGCTTTTAAAAGAAGATTGCAATAAGGCCCAAGTGGAAACACGATTGTCGGCTCTAGAGGCCCACTGGATCAAATTTAAAACTGTCCATGATAAACTAGCTCGTAGTGGGTTACCAGAGGATGTAAAGAAAAGTAGGTACTTTACAGAGGATATATTTTCAATATGTGAAGAAATCTACGTCAATGGCAAATCCATAATGCTTACATCTTTAGAAGAAATTCGAAGCAACTCTATGGACAACAGTATTATCAATCAATCGATGAGCAATTCCTCACATTTACGGTCTTTGCCAAAAATCACGTTACCGAAGTTTTCAGGAAATTATCATGATTGGAGACCATTTCATGACTTATTTACTTCTATGATATATACAAATACCGAATTATCCCCCGTTGAAAAATTTTATTATCTAAGAAGTAGTATTAATGGCGAAGCATTGCGTTGCATGGCTAATATGCCTGTATTATCAGAGAATTTTGAACCGGCTTGGAAGCTTTTGTGCAGTCAATATGAAAATACACGAATGTTAGTTAATTCACATTTGGATGCTATATTTGAGTTGCCAAGCCTTCAAAGAAAATCATCAGCAGACTTAAAAAACCTTCTAGCAGTCGTAAAAGAATCGCTTGGTACTCTGAGAGCTTTAGGTTCACCAGTAGATCAGTGGGACAATATTATTGTCTATATGATTGTGCGACGTTTGGATTCATCATCACATGAAGCCTGGGAGCTATCTCGCAGTCTATTAAAAAGGCCTGCCAAATTTTCTGAGTTGGAAGTTTTTATTAGTGGTCGCATTCAAGCTTTGGAAAGTGTAGAATCAAGAACTATTTCATCAAGGCCTCCTAAGAAATCTACGACTACTTCACACGTTACCACATCTGCAAATCAAAATCGCCCTATTGAGGTTTCCAATAATATTCCACATCAATCAAATAATATTTTTTGTTCTCTTTGCAGCTCAAATCATTATATTTCGAGCTGTGACACCTATAATCGTAAGACACTCGAACAGAAATATGCTGTTCTCATATCAAAAAATCTCTGTTTTAATGTATTGGTCCTCACCGAGTGTCTCAATGCAAGAACTCAAAGCGCTGCAAGAGCCATCACTGATCTATTCATGGCTATAAGTGTCAACCTCAAGCCTCTAATTCTCAAAATGCATCTACAAACATAAACACTTCAGCAGCACTTAGTAATCACACATTTTCTAGACCTTTAAACTGTGAGTCAAAAGTTTTGCTTGCTACAGCTCTAGTACGCATAAAATCATCTCAAGGAGCTTCTCTTATCGCTCGTGTCTTGCTAGATCAAGGATCAGAAATAACGCTCATAAGTGAAGAGTTAGTTAAGAAACTTTATCTTAAAAACCACAAAGGAAAGTTGAACCTGATAGGAATTGGGGCAAATCAATCGGGTGCCACGAAAGGGTTGGTACATTTTAATCTAACTCCACATTTTGAGTCAGTTTTTCAGTGTGAAGTATCAGCATATGTTTTAACAAAGCTGACTACTCAATTGCCGTCATGTAAAATTAAACTCTTCAATACCACGTATCTTCAGGGCATTCAATTAGCTGATCCCAACTTTATGACCAGTAGTAAAATTGACTTAATAATTGGCGCTGACTTATACGGATATCTTTTAGAAGGAGACATACTTAAAGGTGGTATTGACTGTCCGGTTGCACAGCGAACTTCGCTGGGGTGGATATTATCAGGTAGCGTACACCCACAGTTCGTTGCAAGTTCGCCCCAGAGCGCCCAAGCTTTCCAGTGTCGTATAGATCACAATCTTAATGAGTTGCTGCAGCGTTTTTGGGTACAAGAAGAGGGTGCTACAAATTCTTTAACTTTGTCTTCAGAAGAGCAAGAGTGTGAGGCACATTTTCAAGCTACTCATTACGGACATTCATCAGGTAGATACATAGTAAGATTGCCCTTTAAACGATCCCCTAGTGAACTTGGAGACTCCCGGAAAGCTGCAGAGCGTATGCTTGAAATGAATATCAAAAAATCCATATCAAACTCACAGTTTTATCAACTATATTCTGATTTTCTCAATGAGTATGAGATGTTGGGCCATATGGTGCCTGTATCTCAGGATACAAGCCCTGTAGCAGGATATTTTCTACCGCATCATGGTGTTATCAAAGAGTCCAGCTCTACAACGAAGCTAAGAGTGGTTTTTAATGGCTCATACAAAGCTTCCAGTGGTGTTTCCCTGAACGACATCTTACACACTGGACCCAAACTTCAGATAGAAATCTCTGATGTTATCACAAAATGGCGTCAATATCTGTTTGTTTTTTCAGCCGAAATTGAAAAAATGTTTCGACAAGTGATGGTCGATTCACGGGACTGGATGTATCAACAGATTCTATGGAAGCCATCTTCATTGCCTAAATTTATCTCCTATTATCTCACAACAGTCACTTATGGCCTCGGCCCTGCGCCATACTTATCAAATCGAGTCATAAAACAACTTGCAGCTGATGAAGGTTCTAACTATCCTTTGGCAGTACGAATTTTGCGCAATACAACATATGTGGATGACACATATTCAACTGGACAAGCTCTGCATGGCGGGCGGTTTTCATTTGCAAAAATGGACTGCCAATAACCCTAAAGTTCTTTCTGGTATTGCGCCAGATCGCTGCACAATTAAAAGCATGATTAATTTCTCAGAAAATCCATCTTTTTCTACACTAGGTATCTCATGGAAACCAGAACAAAATTCATTTGTTTTTTCATCACCATTTTCAAATACATCATCAAGTAGACCAACTAAACGGTCCATCCTGTCTTGTATAGCTCGCCTGTTTGATCCTCTGGGTTGGATTTCACCTGTCACAATTCAAGCTAAAATATTAATGCAAGATATTTGACTTTCTAAGGTCGACTGGGATGATGTGATCAGTGGCGATTTGGCGAACAGGTGGTTAAAATTTATGAGAGATTTAGAAAGCATCAACAAAATAGCAATACCTCGTTGGGTGGGCATATCAGCAACGGTTCTTGGTCTTGAAATACATGGTTTCTTAGATGCCTCTGAGCACGCAATGGCAGCTGTTATCTATTTGCGAATAATGACTGAATTTGACAGTGTATCCGTTAATTTAATTGAATCGAAAACAAAAGTGGCTCCAACAAAAAGATTTTCCATTCCTCGTCTTGAACTCAATGCCGCTGTCATTCTTACCAATAGAGTCGCTCATTTTAAAACCATCGTAAATAATAATAATGTTTCGATACACTTATGGACTGATTCTTCTGTGGTTCTAACTTGGGTAAGAGGACACGCTAGTCGGTGGAAAGACTACGTTTCCAATCGTGTTCAAAAAATTCAGGATGCTTTACCTGATGCAATATGGCATCACGTTCCAGGTAAGTGCAATCCTTCAGATTGCGCCTCTCGAGGGCTTTCAGTTCAGCAACTTATCGATCATCCTCTATGGTGGCATGGTCCACAATGGCTATTATACCATTCATCGACGTGGCCAGTTTCAGATATCAACACTGCTAAGATTAATCTAGAAGAAAGAGTTTCCAATCGAGTCATCAATTTAGTGAGTCGACGTCAAGAAAAGTCAATCTGGGATTTAATTACTAAATTCTCAAAATTGTCTCGTCTGCTTAGAGTCACTGCTATCTGTCGTCGTTTTTGTTCAAAAATTCCAGAAAAATCTATTTTTAAACAACCACTTAGTCCATTGGAATTAGACTTTGAGCGTAAGTTTTGGATAAAGCTAACTCAAAATTCTTATTTTCACGCAGAGATTAACGCCCTACAAGGTGGACAGTATCTACCGAATTCTCACCCTCTTATTGACGTAGATGCAAAACACCCAATCCTGTTGCCATCCAAGTCGGTACTTACTTACCTCATATTAGCGGAAGCGCACGAAAAGACACTTTATGGCGGTACCCAAGTTATGTGTGTATATCTTTGGCAGAATTATTGGATACTAGGAGGCCGCTCATCTATCAAAGCAAATAATCATCTATGTGTCCGTTGTGCAAGAATCAGGGGAAAAACTGCTCGTCAACTTATGGGTCGACTCCCAGTGAGTCGAGCGCGCCCGGCAAGAGCATTCCTACACTGCGGAGTTGATTATGCAGGACCTTTGCCTATTAAGACATGGCGTGGTCGAGGAGCCAAACAATATAAAGGTTATATTGCACTTTTTGTTTGTTTATCAACTTCAGCCGTACATCTGGAAGTTGCTTCGGATTATTCAGTTGATGGCTTTCTTGCAGCATTCAAAAGATTCGTAGCACGACGAGGAATTTGTTTCACACTAACTAGTGACTGTGGAACCAACTTTATAGGCGCCGATGCTGAACTCAAACGTCTTTTCACCCAGTCTTCTCGAGAGTTCTCAGAACTTTCAACCATTTTAGCAAATGACGGCACTCAATGAAACTTTAATCCCCCATCCTCTCCACATTTTGGTGGAAAGTGGGAATCCAGTGTAAAATCGGTGAAATTTCTCCTTCGTAGAATTATTGGGGATAACGTGTTGACTTTCGAGGAGCTTTCAACACTTTTAGCACAAATAGAGGCGATTCTTAATTCTAGACCTTTATGCTCTTTATCTGATGATAATACAGACGTCAACGCTATTACACCAGCATATTTCTTGATTGGATCCACTTTTAATGCTGTACCTGAACCTTCAGTCCTCAACTTGTCTCTTTCTAGATTATCACGTCTTCAGCTTATTCAACAAATGACGGAAAGCTTTTGGAAGCGTTGGTCTCGTGAATACTTGCAGCGATTCAAATCTATGTCGAAATGGAGGCAACAAGAAAACTCAATACAAAAGGGGTCATTAGTTCTTATTGCAGATAAAAGATATCCACCTACCAAATGGCCATTAGGTCGCATTGTAGAAGTTCACCCAGGAGCTGATGGACTTATAAGAGTAGCAACAGTGCAGACTGCTTCATCAACTTTAAAGCGCCCTGTAGTAAAACTCTGCCCACTTCCAGTTGGTAACCACAATGATTTTAATTGAGATCAAAAAACGAATTTAATCTTTTCCCATTATCTATGAGTATAATATACTTAGTTAACTATTATCTAAAATTTTTAAATTTCGTCCCCTATGGTAACGAGGCGGGCGGAATGTTTGAATTAATTTGCCCTCTAGTGTAAATTTTATAACTTTGCTCTTTAATTTTGTCTGCAGTTTTATTTTTACTTTTGTCTGTTTCTTGCACTCATATCATTCGGTTCATTAGCGCATAGCATAAGTCCATTGTATCTTCAGTAAAGAAATAAATAACTTGAATTTAAGTGAATTCTTGGTGGTTTTCTTGATAAAATAGATATAGGACCGATCAGAGCAATTTTTCTCAACAGAAACGAACTTAGTAAAATAACACTGCTTTACAAATTTTCAATTAGAAAAACTACCAAGAACCCCACATGCCTAGATAAGTTAATTGGGACCTCCTGAACACGAAAAACGCTGTAATTTTTTTTTTCTTAAGTACCGTTTTTTAGATAACGGTACTTTTGTGTTTTTCGGTGTATGGTCCCATTCAAACCTTTGTGGAGGCCAACTGAAAAGTCCTATCATGATAAATCGTTGAAAATCGAACATATTGTTCAAAAGGTAATTGAATGTCTTTTCCGTCGATGTATTGCAAATTTCTATGAGACAAGAAATAGCTGAGTTATGGTACCGCAAAGTTCAAAATTTGCCTATTTTTTACGTTTTTTTTAATATTTTGTTTTTATTTCATTTTTTTTTTCTACGTTATAGTAAAAGTCTGGAATGTTTTATATTTTTACCATATATTTTATTTAGCTAACAACATTTTAAGCGTAATTTGAAAAAAACGGATGAAAAATAAAGTTTGTATTAAGGATTTTGTGGAACGACAGTATATTCATTTTCATTGCTCACATACTATATCCGGCGTAAATTCAAAAAATTTAAATTAAAATGACGAGCGACTTGAACTTTTCGGTTATTTTTTTCCGATGGATCTTCGTGATTGAGGAACCAACAATAGTCCTCCATCATTTGTTCATCTCGATTTCTTCCATTTCCTGGTGAAATCTTTCACCTTGTTTAACACTTTCGGAGTCCAAGTTCGTGGGGAAAATATCCAAATGACTGAATATGAAGTGTAATTTAGGTGTAATATTTGAACCTAAAAGTTGAAAAAAATAAATTTTCTAATGGTAACGGTCTGTTTGATTTGCATGCTTTTACTCAACGCTTATCAATGGCATTGCCAAAAGTTGCCCAAATTACCTTAAAAAAATGTTTTCATGTACCTCATGTATTTGATGGACCTCAAATTCGGGCTCTGTACGGTGACCGAGAATTTAATGAGTGTTTAGGTCCAGCTCAGTTGGATGCATGGGAAGCATTCCAGAACATCGTTCACAACTTTTTGGGAAACTACAGAAGTCCTGATTACGCTGAGAAATTGGATACATTGAATTTACGCCGAATATAGTGTGTGAGCAATGAAAATGAATATATTGTTGTTCCACAAAATCCTTAATAAAAACTTTGTTTTTCATCCATTTTTTTTTCAAATTACGCGTAAAATGTTGGTAACTAAATAAAATATATGGTAAAAATATAATCATTTCTTGTCTCATAGAAATTTGCAGCACATCGACAGAAAAGGCATTCAACTAACTTTTGAACGATATGCGATTTATCATTTATTACACACATATTGTAGTACATTCATAATGTAATCATACACATTGTAGTACATTCATACACATTGTAGCACATTCATAATATAATCATAAATATGACACCACACGGAAATACAAAAATTAGAGCAAACAAAAAAACTATAAAGAAAACAAACTGACATAAACACAAAATAAAAATTAGGTTACATTTATGAAACAAGTTCACTGACCGAATTTGCAATTGTGCAAAATAAGCAAATTGGGTTAGTAGTAATCAATATGATATTGCGATTGATATTGAAATAAGAAATAGAAATAAGAATTGTTATTGTAATATATAGAATAAGAATAGTATATAAGCTGAAGGTTTTATTAATAAAATTTAGAAATAATCTTGACTCTAAAACAGAAGCATTTTTATTTCTCAGTTCGGCAATTGACTTTGCCATCATATAGAGCCGACTATCGATTCTAAGGCTCTTTAATAAATTAAGAACCCTATAGGATAAAAACATTAAACACCCCTCACAACACATACTTACATGGCGATCCTACCAAACTGAATAAATTAGCTAGTTATCCTTTAAAACAAAATAAATTAGCTAGATGTCCTGCCAAATACTTTAAATCCTGTTTGAGAAAATCAAAATTTGTTTGCATGGATAAGACAGAAACCACAAAAGACGAAATCGATCGGCTTTTCAAAAAGTGGGAGCAGTTGTTAGAATACGTGCCTCAGCCTGTGGTTCCCGTTTTAGTAATCCCCGAATACAGTCCCAGCAAAAAGAAGATACCCATCCAGGAATATCTTAAACGCCTACAGAAATCCAAGGCACAAGTACATAGTCCCGAAATTCCCAAGAAGGAAGAAGAAAAAAGAAAGAAAAGAGGCGGTAAAGCGGTGAAGAAGCGAAAACTAATTGCCGAAACATACAGAAAGTTTCATCTGACCGGCAACAAAGCTGAGAAAACCAGGCTTTTAAAAGAGATCCGTACAATAAGAAATACGTAATTAATGTAACAAATGTATAAAAAAAAAATATATAAATATATATGTAGTAATAAAATATATGATATAAAGAATAGAATAATAATAATAATCCAAATATGGGTGGATGGTTTTCAAAGGAGGCCATCATTGTAAATGAAAACAATAGGGGCGTACTTACAGTGACTCAGGATCATTTGCAACAAATAATATTGATACTTTTGACATTTTTGGTACTAGGAAAAATACATGAATATTATAAAGAATATATGAGAAAGAAAGCAATCAAATTTACTAACAGAATAAAAAATGTATAATAAATGGATAGATTGATAAGTATATATAAGAATTTAAAGAAAAGTCCTAACAGAAACTATACAGAAAATTATATAGTAAATACTTTAAGCACAGTTTAGGAGTTAAAATCTATTGCATTAAAGAATGAAGGTTATTCTATAAAGGACATTAATGAAATTGAAGAAAAAATTTTAAAATATTTAAAAACAAAAGACATTACAGAAATGGCATCGTTTGGCATACTTGACGCGTCCAAAATAATACCAGAATTCAATGGTGACCTAGGACAAATGAGTAATTTCATAGGTATAATAGATTTCTATGCTGATACACTTAAAGATAATGAAGAGGTTAGTAAGTTAGTTAAGTTTGTACTGGCAACTAAGTTAACAGATAAAGTAAGAAACAAATTGATTTCAGAAGAAACACCGAATTCTCTCGAAACATTCAAAGCCACTCTTAGGAAGGTATTCTCACCAAGAAAGACACTATCTTCGGTACATACTGATTTAGCAAAACAAACACAAGGAAATAATTCAGTAACGCAGTTCGCTAATAAAATAGAATCACTCATAGCTTGCCTGAATGAGCTACAAATTACAGAACTGGGTTCCCAAAGTAGGGAAACAATCATTAAAATGAATGATCAGGTAGCACTTAGTACCTTTAAAAATGGTTTGAATGAACCACATAGAGCTACTGTCTTAGCAGCTAGACCCAAGAGCTTAAATGAAGCAATTCAGATAGCTTCAGAGGTGGTTACACCATCACATTCAATTATGCAATTCAATAGAAACAAGAGATTTTCTCATAACAGAAACTTTCATAATAATAACGTCAATGTTTACAGTAACAGAGGTAATAATAATGAAAGCCCTAAGAATCATTATGGAAATTTTAACAACTCAAGAAGAGGCAATTTCCATGGTGCCGGCCACCCAAGAAATAACAATTACGGCAATAATGGACAGAAAGGTAGTAATTACAGAAATAGGAATCAGAGAAGAATTTATGTTGCTCAAGAGCAGGGAAACGAGGCGGACCCCTGCAATCCTCAAGAGTAAATTTAAACAGAGATGTAGGGGAAGCAAGACTTTTAAGAGAATATGCATTAAAAACTTACTATTCATACACGGACGCACCACATTTCGTTACACTTAAAACTGATGAAGGACACTTTATAAAATTTTTGATAGACACTGGTACAGATATATCCATTTGTAAAGAAGGCTTCATAGGAAGCAAGATAATTAAAGAACATAATGCGTGCAGACTTAAGGGTATTGAAAACAAGACGATACAAACAATGGGTACTTCGGATTTGCAACTGATGTTTCCGGAGGATATGATAAGCCACGAATATCAGGTGGTAAATACAGAATTCCCGATAGCAGCAGACGGTATATTGGGTAGAGATTTTTTTACTAAATATTTTGCGAAGATAGATTATGAGACATACACATTAACAATCGTTGTGGGTGAAACTGAATACGTTTTGCCACTGAGAGCAGACATCAGTAGGTTCGCGATACCACCTAGAACAGAGATAATACAGGCAGTAAATTTGCAGATTAAGGAAGACAGTGTTGTGTGTGCTAGGCAGATCGGTGACAGTGTTTTCGTTGGTAACACAATAATTCCAAAACACGGAACAAAACACGTTAGAATCTTAAATGCTTCGGACAAGGAAGTTGTGATATCGCAATTAGATTTGCAGATAAAGCCTTTATCAGACTACAACATTCTTCACCAGAGGAAATATGGTTCGAGAAGGAGTATGTATGACGGACAACAAGCTCGATGGGAGAAATTGAGAAAATTGCTGAATATAGATGCGATAGATGCCACGGCAAGAGAGACTATAGAAAAAATATGTAGAGAATTCCAGGAGATTTTTTATTTGGAAGGAGATCATTTGACAGCGAACAATTTTTATAAGCAAAGACTACAGACTGTGGACGATACACCTGTTTATACTAGAAATTATAGACTACCACAATCACAACAGGAAGAAATCAAAACACAGGTCCATAAGTTAATAGAGGAAGATTTAGTCGAACCATCCGTTAGCCCTTACAATTCCGCGTTGCTTTTGGTTCCGAAGAAAAGCGACGGCGATGAAAAGAAATGGAGACTGGTTGTTGACTATCGCCAGTTGAACAAAAAATTAGTAAATGATAAATTCCCGTTACCTCAGATGGATGACGTATTGGACAGAATAGGAAGGGCGAAATATTTTTCGACGCTGGATATGACAAGTTCATTCCATCAGATAGAACTAGAACCGACGTCAAGACCACTTACAGCATTTTCTACAAGTAATGGACACTATCAATTTAAGAGACTACCATTTGGTCTCAAAATATCATCCAATAGTTTCCAAAGAATGTTGACAATAGCATTAACGGGATTAGACTCCCATGCATTTATATACGTAGACGATATAATTGTTTTTGGATGTTCATTGCAACACCACAATGATAATTTGACAAAGGTATTTCAGAGGTTAAGAAACCATAATCTTAAATTGAATCCGAATAAATGTAATTTCTTGAAACCAGAAGTAGTATATTTGGGACATCTTATTACAGATAAGGGAATAATGACAGACCCGAATAAAAGTGTAGCACTTCGGACATACCCTGTTCCGCAAAATGCAGATGAAACAAGACGATTCGTAGCTTTCTGCAATTATTATAGACGTTTTGTAAAGGACTTTGCCCAGATAGCCAGGCCACTCAATGAGCTATTAAAGAAAAACCAGAAATTTGTTTGGTCAGAAAATTGTCAGAAATCTTTTCATATGTTGAGGTCCATAGTTTCAAATCCACCAATATTACAATACCCAGATTTTGAGAAGGAATTTATACTCACTACTGACGCATCAGATTACGCATTAGGAGCAATACTTTCACAGGGTGAAATAAATAATGATTTGCCAATCTCATACGCAAGCCGTTCTCTTAATAAATATGAAATTAATAAACCCGTTATAGAAAAAGAATGGTTAGCCATTCATTGGGGAATTATCCATTTCCGACCATACCTGTACGGCAGAAAATTTAAGGTGGTTACTGACCACAGACCACTAGTATCTTTATTTACACATAAAAACCCTTCATCAAGACTAACAATAATAAGATTGGATCTCATGGATTACGATTTCGAGATCATATACAAGCAGGGAAAGATAAACACTAATGCCGATGCATTTTCAAGAATTAAAATAGATTCCAATGATTTGAAGGAGATGATGCCAAGATCTATAAATATAATGACTAGGAAAATGACTGAGGAATTAAAAAAAAAGTCAAAGGACGATCGTATACCCAGCCTTAATCCAGACAGTAATGAAACTGAGAAAGAAGAAAAGTGTAAGGAAGAGAAAATTTATATGTGGAATGGTACCTCGTTTTCACAAGTGAAAGGATACCCAAGATTAAAATTCGTTATAGATAAGACGAAAAGAAGCATGCCAAAAATTGAAATTTTGAAAAATCGCGTAATAATATCTGGCAATGAAAATGCATACTCGAATTTAGGTTCAGTCTTGCAGAAGTTGACTAAGATCTTACGGGATAATCAAAATTTTACAGTAACGCTAGCGAAGGATGATAGAATATTTGAATATGTGAATGAAAAGGAATTAATTAGAATATATAATAGCATGCAAAATAAAAATAAAAATAGGCAGAGACCTATAGAAATTATATTGTTTAAGCAACCAGATAAAATACTGGAAAAGGTAAGGCAAGAAGAAATTATAAAAGGTTATCATGAAACCCCACATGGCGGACATGCGGGAGTACGTAGAACTGTCATTAGGATAAGACAAAAGTACATATGGAAAAACATGTACAAAATGGTTAAGGATTTTATCAGTCATTGCGAAAGTTGTAAAAAGAACAAAATTATTAAACATACGAGGGCACCAATTCAGATTACTAATACACCTACAAAACCATTTCAGAGTATACAATTAGACACAGTAGGTCCATTAAGAGTGTCAAACGGGTATAGATATATATTAACAGCGCAATGTGAACTAACGAAATACATTGAAGCATTCCCAATGGAAACTAAAGAAGCATCAGAGATAGGGAAGGTATTGGTAGAAAGGTTTATATTAAAATATGGATGTTTCAATACAATTAAAACGGACAGAGGAACTGAATTCGTAAACGAGTTATTTGAGAGAATATGTACATTTATGAAAATTAATCATGTGACGTCAACAGCATATCACCATGAGACTCTAGGTGGCATTGAGAGAAATCATAGAGTATTAAATGAATACATGCGTTCCTTCACGGAACAATACAATTGGAATGAATGGATTCCATACTATACATTCGCCTATAACACAACACCACACTCAGCCACAGGTTTTTCTCCATTTGAATTGGTATATGGAAGATTAGCGACTATGCCAAATGATCCAGTGTCAAATGAAATATTTTACAATTATGAAGATTATTTAACAGAACTAAAAATTAAATTAAAACATGCACATAATATGGCAAATAAAAACTTATTAGAAAGCAAAATAAAACAAAAATATATTAAAGATAAGAATACAAATAATATTAATGTAAAAATAGGAGATAAAGTATTTTTAAGAAAAGAAAACGCCAAGAAGAGCGAAAATCAATATATCGGTCCTTTTGAAGTAATAAACACAGAAAATGTAAATATCACAATTTTGAAAAATAAAAAGCCACTGACCGTACACAAGAATAGAATAAAATTATTTTAATTATGTAATATTATATTGTCAATGAAAAATTTTTTGTAATTAAATTTTATATACCACTATTGTAATTTAATACTTAAGACAAAAAAAATTTTTTTTTTTACCAAATAAAAAATTTTTTTTCTTTAAACGGTAGGGGTGTAGTACATTCATAATGTAATCATACACATTGTAGTACATTCATACACATTGTAGCACATTCATAATATAATCATAAATATGACACCACACGGAAATACAAAAATTAGAGCAAACAAAAAAACTATAAAGAAAACAAACTGACATAAACACAAAATAAAAATTAGGTTACATTTCACTGACCGAATTTGCAATTGTGCAAAATAAGCAAATTGGGTTAGTAGTAATCAATATGATATTGCGATTGATATTGAAATAAGAAATAGAAATAAGAATTGTTATTGTAATATATAGAATAAGAATAGTATATAAGCTGAAGGTTTTATTAATAAAATTTAGAAATAATCTTGACTCTAAAACAGAAGCATTTTTATTTCTCAGTTCGGCAATTGACTTTGCCATCATATAGAGCCGACTATCGATTCTAAGGCTCTTTAATAAATTAAGAATCCTATAGGATAAAAACATTAAACACCCCTCACAACACATACTTACAATATTATGTACCTATACATACAAATCTGTATGAAACTTCATATACATAAATAATATTAAAATATTAAATTATATTAATTTTTGTAGATCTAATTTGTCTTAAAAAAATTTGTTTTTCAGCCAGTTATTTAAAAAATTCTGAAAAAACTTGCAAATAATGGAAAAACTTGGCAAATGGCAATGCTGACTCTAAGTTAAATTTGATGAAATCAACTTTAAACATGTTCGATGGCCAACGATCCAACACGTTGGTTTCTGCTATGGTACAATAATCTAGAGCTGTACCGAACTAAATCAAACGCTCGTTTTTGCAAGAACCTCCAATCAAACCCATGTAATTTAAATGGGTTTGATTAGAGGTTCTTGTCAAAAACGAGCGTTTGAGAGCATTTGATTCAGTTCGGTACAGCTCTAGTAACACCACTGCTTCATGCTTTTTAACGTAAAATTGTCAAATTTCGTTTTGATAATTCATATATGTGCACTGCCGACCACTTGAATAGGTTCAATATATTCATTGCATTCGAATTAATTTTTTTCTAAAATTAATTAAGTGCATAATTATATATTATTTTAAAATGGTATTGTATTGGATTGTGTGTCATTAAAATAAAAAAAGTTGTTTCTATACTTAATAACTGAATATTAATTATATATTTTACAGAACTAATATGTTTATGGACATAATTTTTTGTGCCATTTGAACAGGTTCACCATCTTCAATTTTAAAACTCAGCAAAAAAATGTTTTTTATGTTAAATTTTTTTTATTTTTCGAGATATTTACAATGTTTCGGTAATGATTTATTAATGAGTAAATCCACCTTTATTCGATATAACTTCAAAAATACGATATTTGGAACCGAGTTATAGATACATATCTTGAAATTTCTCCCCACACCATTACACTCCCCTCACGACTCAGGTAACGTTCTTCCTTACGTAGGCTACAAAATAATAGTTATATTCATCTGGACTTTCCAAATTAAACTTTTTTTCGTCTCAGAAAACAACACGATGCCATTAATTTTATATTGCGCATATGTTCCCGTGCAAGCCGTTTCCCTTGACGAACACCATTTAAAGATAGTTTTTTTTTTAATTTTTAATCTTTTTAAATATCTATCAATTCGAATTATTCGCCTTACAGTATTTACGCTAGCTGCTACACCCGATTCTGGCTTAATTATTGCAGCATAATTGCTTGAATTTGAGACAGCTCTTATAATAACCCTTCTATCCGCTTGTGTTGTAACTGTTTTCGTACGTCCTAGCTGCGACCAAGCTTTCTAGCGATATTTGTATATATGACCTAAGACAGTTTCTTTAAATGCTTTAATTTTACCAAAGATTATGTATATAAGATAGTGCATGACAAGCACGAAAAAATGTATATGCGCCGAACATATTCGTCAAACATATGTTGTCAAACATATTTCATATTATCTCGTGTAGTTATTTGTTCGAATAACACAAAAAATTTGTTGGTTTGCCTAGAACATTCAACAATGAAACTTGTTAGGCGGAATGTGTTATTATTTGTTGCAGAAAATTGTTATTGTTTATGTACTTTTATGTTGCTGCATTGAATAGATCCATGTCCGAAGCAAAAAAAGTAAATTAATTCTTAAATTAATGTAGGGTAAGTAATACTTGTGTTGTTGTTGAATAAACGAAAATGTGTCTATCAGCACCGATGCAATGATGACATATATTGTTATGATATACATATAATATAAACACTTTTTGTATACATTATATATATATATATATATATATATATATATATACATATATATATATATATATATATATATATATAAATTTTTTTTTTAATTCTTCTCGTTTTTTTACTTCTTTTTGATAAATAATGTGGTCTAATATTTATTAAGCTTAAGATCTCTTTATTTTTATTATATTATAAAATTGTTTTTCAATATTTCGTCACTCCTTTGTGTGGCTTCTTAAGGAAATTTATTTTTTAATTTGATGTGAAAAAATAATTTTTGTTTATAAAACAACAATATGAAAATTATTTGTCAATTTTTTGTTTTATAAACAAAACAATTTTTATTATTATTGTTGTTTTATAAACAAAAATTATTTTCTCACATCAAATTAAAAAATAAATTTCCTGAAGAAGCCACACAAAGGAGTGACGAAATATTGAAAAACAATTTTATAATGTAATAAAAATAAAGAGACCTTAAGCTTAATAAATATTAGACCACATTATATATATATATATATATATATATATATTCTTTTTTTTATTTATATATTATTTTAATATATATATATATATATATATATATATATATATAAATATGTATATATATATATATATATATATATATATATATATACATATATATATATATATATATATATATATATATATATATATTTATTTATTTATTGTAAAATTAAGTATCAACAAATTTTATTTTATCGGCACAGGTCGTTCGTTCGGCATTAGTAAATTACAATATTAGCGCCAAAATTGGCAGAGCTGTTATGGAATGATTTTCTTGTAGTGGATATGTGAATCGTTCAGGAATTGACATGTTTTGTTTTAAATGAACTCATTTTGTCTTAAATATGAATTGAATTGAAATATAAAATAATTCATGATAAATCAAAAATTTTTAACGCATTTGGTTTGCTAAAATAGAAGAATTGATTTTGTATTAGAGATAAGTTATTAAGGAATTCAAAGCAAATCATATAATGGAACAAAAAATTCAGAAAATGGGACATGAAGAAAATGATCAAATGGTAACACAGATATCATAACACACAAGTGTTAACATCAGGTTGATACAGTTCTCGGATTGTTTTTCACAATAAAATTTGTGTAAATAGAAAACTGTTATCACATTCAACTAAGCCACCTCAACAGTGGTGATAAACACAATATACACAT
The DNA here is from genome assembly GCA_963675445.1 of Linnaemya vulpina. Taxonomy (NCBI): domain Eukaryota; kingdom Metazoa; phylum Arthropoda; class Insecta; order Diptera; family Tachinidae; genus Linnaemya; species Linnaemya vulpina. Next base: position 51,167,000 of record OY776279.1, on the reverse strand, counting down.
GAGCACTGAAGATGAAAGTGTAGCGACTTTCGAAAACAGCTGTTCTGTTCTGCTGTGTAAGTTGAATAAAACTGATGTTGACTTCCTTTGTATCTAGGAATATTTATCATCATGTCTTTCTGAGATTTTAACTAAGTTAGAACAATTTAGCCTATATAAATATTAATATAGCAAATCATAGTAATTAGGTTGTTTTATTCATATAAAATGCTCATATGCAATAACACTTTCTATAAATTCTATTACGTTATTATGCACTGAAGCTAAAACATTTAGGTTTTCTGTTTTTATATAATATAAAAAAAGGATACATTTATTTTGGTAAAATCAAGATAGTTGGAGATTTTAATAAAAATATTTAAACCTTTTTGAAAATGTTTATATAGAAAAAAAATTTAATTATTATGAGTAATATTATGTTTATTTTAATATTTTGCATTTATTTATTAATTTTTTTATGTATTTTTTTATAGTTTTGCTTTTGTACTTTTATTTATTTGATAAAATCTTCACTTTTCTTTGCATAGAACTATTTTTTCCAATAGCCCAAGGTTGCGATGGAAGACAAATAATGAAAAGTCCAATGATTGCTGTTTATAGTGGAAACAATCATCACTTAACTATTCTGGGGTTGAGCGTTTGCACAAAACAATAATAAATTATTTTATACCATTTCGTTCCGGTTCAGTTTTAAAGATAATATGAAATATTAAAATATGTTTCTTACTTGCATCCATTAGTTTGTCTGATGGAGCTGCTAAATATCCAATACCTGTCAGAGACTGATAATTCTTAAAGAATACATAAAGCTCGCATGGAGCGGTTAAGATTTCATCCATGTTCCTAAGCTTATTATAGCATTTTTCACATTGCAATTTTGGAATAATTTTAAATGCAACATACTCAACGAAGTATCTTATGGAAATCAGTTCAAAATTTATATTCTCAGAATTATTAAAAATATCTTCTAAAAAGTAATCTGCATATACATACATCGTCGTCAAAATCATCACCAACCCTTTCATTAGAGCCTATTTCATTATGGAGGAATATATATATATATATATATATATATATATATATATATACATGTATATATATATATATATATATATATATATATATCTATATATATATATATATACCATGGATATTTTATTTTACGAAGTTGAAAGTAGTCCTCAAAAATTGCATCAGATATTGCACATGTATGTAGGAATTAACACTTCGGTGCTAGTTGATATATATTTGTTCCTATACAAATAAAATACATATTCTTTACCCTACATTAATACAAACAATTGTTAAGCTCATTTTCTTATTCACATACATATATTATTGTCTTTCAGGTCGTAAAGCAAAAATGCGCACAGTTGGACGAAAGAGATTCTAAGTAAATGGCTTTGGTTATGGACGAAATGCTCATAAGCAAAGAGTTAAGGTATAATCTTTTTTTTTTTTGTGAACATTCATATATCATACGTATCAATTTAGTTAATCTCGTTTTGTTCAAGTTCACAATTACTGGAAAAACTTGATAGAAAAATTCCCTACGGAAGGGTTGCTATTTGCGGCAGTACAGAAAATTTTCTTTCTAACTTGTTGTGATTAATTAATTATAATTAATAATATATAATTATTAATTTATTAAAATAAATCACCCCCTTCTTTTAAAATGTCATTAACCAGTAAATGAACTGAACCAAGAGTAAGCTTCATACCGTTCAAAAAAACACGTTTTTTCTGGTCAACGAATTCCACATCATCCAGAAATTTTTATAAAGTTTTTTATAAATTTGTGATATTCATTGTTAACTTTAACTGCAGATCTGTAGCAGTTATCGCAGTTTTTCCACAAACTGAGCTGTTCCACTTCTACGGAACAGCTCTTAAATTCTGTAGTTTTACACATTGTTTTAACGGCAGCTGTAACAGTTCTGATATAAAATTGACTTGCGAATCTCACGCGAATTTTTTAATATTAGACTCCAGTTAGAAAACAATGCTTTTACTATAAAAACACACGCATGAGTACCAATACTTTAGTTCTTAAAAAACCTGCTGTTTCGAATCCATCTATTAAATCTAAACTCTGATTATACCTTAACTCTTTGCTTATGATCATTTCGTCCATAACCAAAGCCATTTACTTAGAATCTCTTTCGTCCAACTGTGCGCATTTTTGCTTTACGACCTGAAAGACAATAATATATGTATGTGAATAAGAAAATGAGCTTAACAATTGTTTGTATTAATGTATGGTAAAGAATATGTATTTTATTTGTATAGGAACAAATATATATCAACTAGCACCGAAGTGTTAATTCCTACATACATGTGCAATATCTGATGCAATTTTTGAGGACTACTTTCAACTTCGTAAAATAAAATATCCATGGTATATATATATATATATATATATATATATATATATATATACATATATATACATATATATATATATATATATATATATATATATATTCAAATTATCTAATTGGTAATAAAACATATTACAAAAAAGTACTTTCCTTTTTTAACCTTCTGAGCACTAGATGATGTGTACTTATAGATCTCCAATGAAGAATGCTCACGCAGTAAAGTTATTACAAAAATATTAAGCATATCTATTCTATGTACAAAAATTTTTTTATAAAAACTTTTTTATAAACAAACTTTTCGATATAAATATTATCCATATAGAATATTTATTAGGAAATGAGTTGTAATAAAATTTCTTATTTCTGCATATATATTTTACAAAAATATTTTCATTATAAAATGTTTTCTATTAAAAGATTTTTATTACAATTTTTTTATGAAGAGATATAGCTTATGAAATTTTTTTTAAACAAAGAATTTTTTTCCATTGAAACATTTTTGTTCTGAAAAATTTTCTACTGACATTTTTATTATGAATGAATTTTTTACTATAAACAATTTTTCATTATAAAATATTTTTTATATAAATATATTAATTGAGATATTTTTATAGAAAAATATATCAAAAATTGTATAATATTTTCTATCGAGAAAATTTCAGTGTGTGCAGACTAAACATTGTAGAAAATATATATGTATATACATTTGGAAAAAACAAAAAAAACGGACGATTTTCTTCGGCCTCAGCGGTAGTATGAAAGAACTATTATAAATAAATAACAGCCATACTTATGTATGTATGTACTTATATACATACATATATACAAACATACGCAACATATGGTGTACGAAAATATATTAAGTTACTCAAAAATTGTGTTTGCAAAAATCACGCGAAAGAAATAAATACGTCATTGGATTTCGAAGCACAAATTTTTGAATTTTAATAATAGTATATGGCGTGCAACATCTTTATATTATGGAGTCTTTGCTTCCGCCTTTAGCTTTTTATCCAACTGAATGAGCTTTCGAAATTACGGACGCATATATAAAAATTTTTGTGTAATCTTCTTTAGGAATTAAAAATTTTTCCGCCAAATTTGCCCTAAAACGAATCAAAAATCGTAAACCTTTAAAATATCTTCTAGATCTTTTACACATCTCTACGCAGCATTTTCTGCCCGATATTAGATATTTTCTTCTCACTTGCATTCATCATGTAAAGCAAAAGAGAATTACACACGCACATATATATCGTTTCACTTTTCACCGACATCCCAGTGAACAAAGCAATAATCATAATTATGCAAAAATAGACGAACATCCAAAACTACACTAAAATGTTCAGGTCCCTGTTTGAAAAAATTCTGAAATTTTGTCTCTGTAACAATTATTTGATATATGAAAACGAAATCTACAATCAGATATTTGGCATGCTGATGGGGAATCCACTTTCTCCAACAATCGCAGATTTAGTACTTGACAACTTGTTAGGCGAAACTCTAAAGAAACTTAGTGTGGAAAACATCCAACTAAAATACATAACAAAATATGTAGATGACTTATTAGCTATAGTAAAATTAGACGAAAAAGAAAAAATTTTAAAAGTATTCAATAGTTTTCATCCAAAAATGCAATTCACCATAGAAATAGAGGAAAATAATACAACTACATATTTGGACACCAAAATACACAGAAAAAACAACGGACTAACAATAGAAAAGATACCGCTTCCGGCAGAATAATAAATTATAATTCTACACAACTGAGACATCATATAATCAACACTGCCAAAAACTTAATCAATAGAGTTCTCCATCTCAGCGACAAACAATTTCACAAAAAGAACACTAAACGCATCAGGAAAATATTAACAGAAAACAGTTTCCCCAACAGACTCATCAGCAAAATGATTGACGAAACTAACACAAAACTTAATAATTATACAATAGATAATAAATCCATACCTGAAAAGGAAGAATAGAAATATCACAGCATAACTGACATCCCTGGATTAAAAGATAATAAAAACATAAGAAATATTTTAAAAAGCAACCATATCAATTTCGCATATAAACCTAACACAACAATAAACAAAATATTTTCAAAAATAAAAGCGCCAATTAAAAAACCAAGGCAGATTAAACAGGTATCCCCAGTAGCTCAGCTGTTTACTGTTTATAAATCAACACATTGTCAAAAGTTTGTTTACAACTATACACAAATTGTTTTTTCTAGTGAAAATAAAGTCGGTTACAAAGCAGGTTGATATAAACAAACCAGCAAACCACATTGATAAAAAGTTAAACAATTTATAAAGTGAATAACATTAAATAAGAGTTATAAAAACAATAAAAATTGATATTTTTAATTTGATTATTTATTTATTATAATTTGATATTTTAATTTGTGCATAACAAATAAAGTGAATATATTAAATAAAAGTGTAAAAGTTAGTGGTTATTAACTTATACACTATAAAACTATATACATTATAAAACTATAAAAATTTATATTTTTAAGGAATTAGTGAATTCCTAAAAAAGTGATAAGAATTAATTAAAAAAAAAACAATAACAGCAATATGCGTCGGTGTTGCTTGTGTCACAAAAAAAAGATGCGAACGGGAGTTTTTTCAGCGTGCCAAGAGATGAGCATAGACGACGCAAGTGGTCGGAAGCTTGCAAGGCGCAATTTACCTCAACTTCATTTATTTGCGCAGATCACTTTGCTCCTGCTGATATCGTTAGAGGCGGAAGGATTTTTCTCATGCCTAGTGCTATACCTTCCGTAGAAGCGGTAAACAACGCGTAAGTCTTTACTTAAATTTATAAAAATGTAGTGCTAATTGTTAAATATAGGACGTCAGTTGAACGTAGTGTTTGTGAAGAATCTTCTGGTTTATGAATATTTATAAATTGCAATTAATTATATTACTATATTTATAGGAGAATGGGCTACAAGATGTTATGAAGTCTCAAAGTAATTTTGATGGTTTGATCATACGCTTTCTGGAAGATGCGAACGCAGAATTGTCAAAGGTCATGTAGTCTTTTAAAATAAATTTTTAGATATAATATGTCTTCTTTTTTTATTGCAGCAAAAAGGTGGTGAAAAGCGGGGGTCAAGATGAAGATGGGAATAACCCATTCAAAGGTCATGTAGTCTTTTAAAATAAATTTTTAGATAAAATATGTCTTCTTTTTTTATTGCAGCAAAAAGGTGGTGAAAAGCGGGGGCCAAGATGAAGATGGGAATAACCCATTCAAAGGTCATGTAGTCTTTTAAAAAAAATTTTTAGATATAATATGTCTTCTTTTTTTATTGCAGCAAAAAGGTGGTGAAAAGCGGGGGCCATTCAAAGATGCGAATCAAAGCTTATGAGGAATATTTTTATATTTATATTTAATATTTTAATTTAAAACTAAATTTAATTGAAAACTAAATGTATTTGAATTGCCTTTAAAAAAAAACTAAATTTTTATGTTAAATTTAAGAAAACATTTTCATAAAGTAGTAGTTTTTAATTAAATTAAAAAGGCTTAATAAGTTTTTAATATTTAATACATGAAATTTTAAATTTTTATGTTAAATTTAATAATTTATGTTAAATTTAATAATACTGAACAATTTGTAGTTAATAAACAGTTTATATTTTATAATAAAAAATTGTCTTACTTTTCTTTTTAAAGGAGCCATGTGGAAATATCTTTTTTAGTATTTTCGGTTGTCTTATCACTATCATTTGATGTCAAATCACTGTCGTCACCTTCCACTTCATCACGTTCACTATCTTCGTCACCAACATCACAAATTTTGGTTAAAACATTGGCGTTATGTATTCCTTTCCTTCAGCAATAAAACTTTTCTAACAGCATCTTCCTATATCCAAGGCCTTTGAGAGTACGATAGGCCGGCAAAAGTGGTTAATTTACACAAGCATATGTATATCGACAAGCATATGTATATCGATATACATATGTATTTTAACTTTACCATCTATTTTGGTTCTAAATGGATATTATGTGTTTTAGCTAAGACCCAAAGATGCAACGCCAAACTTTTGGAATTTGATAAATCAGCATATCGTACAACCCGTAAAAACAATTCCAAAGCTAAGGTTGCCTGTAAGTTAAATTGTTCACGATTACCAAACATGTTTAGTGGTCTGCTAACACCAACTTCCATATGCAATTTTATGAAAAAAACTTACCATTAGGTATATGATAAGGCAATTGCTCCAAATATTGTACATATAACTTATCTAGAACATTAAGATAGATTTTTGTAGTTTTTTCTCTATCCAAAACCTTTTGGTTTAGTAAATCTTGTAACAAATTTATAAGGTATAAAACATCTCTTTCATCTTTTCGTTTTGCGTGAATGTTTTTTTGAACAATCCCGCATGTTTCCGACAGCAGAAATTTCACAAATTCAATTAAAATTATCCGAAACAAATAAATAAATTTGCGTTGATTATTTGTTGAAGCTGCCTTACTTCTACACAACACAGAAAACAATTCACAAGAATTCAAGAAAATTACATTTCTTTTTGACAGGAAGGTATTTGATTTCTAGCAACAAAATACGTGTGGTTTTTGGTGTTGTTAATTGTTGTAGTTATGGGGGTACCTGTTTAATCTGCCTTGTTAAAAAACTAAAGGCCCAACTATAATATGCGTAAGCTAGCGCAGGCGAATTTGCGAATGCATGCAATCAAATGTGTACAACCATAATTTGCTTTGCTAACTTTTCGTTGAATTTAATTTTCCTACGCATAGAGCGGAACTGATCGCATTTTCTTTAAAGGCCAACTGTTTGTTCGTTGTTATTGATAATTATTTTTAGATACACACATACCATAGACTGTGATACGTGCACACAACAGAAGCTGAAATGTATGCTGAAATCAATTCTACACATAATTGAATAAAGAATGTCAAAAATTAATGGAAACATTAAATGTTAAGCGCTTGTTTATTGTATATATATTATAGTGTATTTGTGTATTTTCCTACCATTTATGATACGTTGCCAACCACTTGCACACATTGTTATACATTGTTGTATATTGTACTACTTTCTAATTTATTTCTTAAATTACTTTCTAAATTGGTAATAACCTACTTGTGATAATATATGTATGTATGTATAAATTGAAAATATTTATATATGTATTTACATGTTATGTATATATCATAAATTAGTTTTTGCAAAAGTGCATTGCTTTACAACTGAGTGTAGGTATAATATAGCCACACAAATGTTCGCATATGCATTTGACAGTCTTTTCGTCGAGTTTTGACAGTAGCCCAAGCTAGCCTACGCATATTATAGTTGGGCCTTAAAACAATGCAATGTAGTCTATGAAATCGAGTGCAAAGGCAATGAAAACAACAGCTGTAAAATGATATAAATTGGAACAACAAAAAGAAATCTAGAAACCAGAATGGAAGAACATAAGACGGACATAGAGAAAAACAAACAATCAACAGCGCTATCACAACACATACTGGACACTGGACACACAGCTGATTTTGAAAAAGTAAAGATTTTAGACAAAGAGAACATTGGAAAGAAGAGATACACAATAGAAAGCTTACGCATTCAGCAAAAGATAGAAAGGACAATGAATCTTAAGGAAGATAAGAACAACATTAGCGCAAGCTACAAAGTAGCTTTAAGGAAATAATTTTAATTAGTTGTGATTTTGGTTTGAAGGTATCACTTCTGATTGTATATTTTATATTAATGAAAATTTAACAGACACAGTTTGTAAGTAAAAAATTTCAAACAAACTAATTTTTATAAATGTAAAATTTGAAAATAAATGTTTTTTTAATAATTAAATAGATTCCCCCTAAAAAACCCCTTGATAAAGTTAACAAATAATTGACGAAACGTCGGGAAAAAAATTAAATAAAACTTGTTTTATTATTGTCGTTACAATAACCAAGGCCTTATTAGCTTACGACAAAAATAGTACAAAATACAAATACGAATCGGCCATATAAACACTAATAAAGTTAAAAAATAATATGATATATACAGTAGTTAGAAGTAAAGACGTGCACAGTTCCAACTTAACTTACAATTTTCTGTGAGACTACTGTTGCTGGTGCGTATTGATAAGTATTTTTTGTTTGTGTTATGAGTAGGCATTGTTATTCTCTTTTTTGGGTTGGATGTGAGTAAGTAAAGTGAGAATGAGTACATTATATTTGCTATCCTATATTTTCTCTCACACAAATATAACAGATAATTCTGGTTTTACAATAAGTACTTATTGTACAGGAATGATAGAAAACAGATTACAACATCAAGCACACAAAATTTTATTCTTCTGCGCAGGTAGGTGAAATGATGTCACGACTATGTTTTGAGTCGTAGACATAATAGTGAAACATATTATTATTTTCTTAGAAAAGATTCTCAATTTCCTTAAATTTATTTTTTCCAATAAATAATTGAAAAAAAAAACAAAAATGTTATATTGAGGGTATATTCAGAAATAGACTTCCTATATTCCATTTTATAAAAGGTAGTTTTCAAAGGGGATTCCCCATGGGAATGTTACAATTATTTTCTATATATTTAACTCTTTCAGAAAAAAAAACAGTTTGGTTGTGGGTGCATTCAAAAAAATTGTTTTAAACATTAAGTACTGGTAATTTCCAATATAAGATTACAATAACGAAACGGTCCTACCTATATTATTGCAAGTAGTTTTATAAAGAAAAATCAGATAACTCGTACGTGAGTTTGGGTGAAATATGTCTACGTACCTGACTAATTTAGAAGAAAACACTTGCCACGCCTATAAAAAAATCCCAACCTGATGGAAAAAAACCGAAAAGGATTTGAGTTTACCGCATCAAAATCCATGTATCCATATAATTTCATATAAAGAGAGACAAAAAATGATTTCTTACCGAGCAGTGTTATTTGTGGTGCTAATAATTATATCGGAAATATTTGTGGTACAACAGTTATTTGAGAACAAAAAGCAAATGAAATTGTTACTAATTGCAAAACAACAAATAACCGCTCTTGTTTTTATTAGTAGATTGAGTACGCAAAAACAAAACCATACCATATCAGTTACGCTCATTCGCTCACTTGTATCAATAGTAATAGATGTGTATATGGTGGATTTGTTTTGGTAATACTTTCAGTTACACTCTCGCAAGTCTTTAGTTAGAAGCACAATTGTAAAAAGTAGTCTATAGGCAACAGCGGGGTTGAAAGAGTTAATTAAATTTTGAACACAAATGTTTTTGACAACCTTTTGTACTATTCTACCAAAAAAAAATACGTGTGTTTTTTGGTGTTGTTATATGTTGTACTAGTGGTGTTACCCGTTTATTGTACCGTGGTTTCTGCTTTTTTTCTTCGTTTTTTCCCTTCCCCCGGCACCAATAAAGATTTTAAAATTGTATTTCTTGCTTTGTTCAACATGCGTCTTCATATACTGTATATTCTTTGGTAAAACTAAAGTAACCATTTTTATTTCAATATAGTGTTTTTTATGTACATAATTATTCTAAAATGTATTTATTAAATTATATTACTATTAGTTTATAAATTAAAACTGTATTAAGTTTTATTAAAACATCACCATACAAACAAATCATTCAGTTGATTTAAATGCTTTGGGCATGTACAGGCATTTATACTTCCATACAATGTGTATAACGGTCTCAAGCTAAAGCAAAAAACTTTTTCTGTACCTGCATAACAATTTAGGTGTATATCGACATACATGCTGTACCTGTACTAATGACAAAAGCAACCGCAGCTGCAAATACCTAGAGCTGTACCGAACTAAATCAAACGCTCGTTTTTGACAAGAACCTCCAATCAAACCCATGTAATTTAAATGGGTTTGATTAGAGGTTCTTGTCAAAAACGAGCGTTTGATTCAGTTCGGTACAGCTCTACAAATACCTACTTTGAGTGTTTCGTACATGTACGAAAGGGTACAGTAGCATTGTAGGGAAAGAATTTATCTTAATAATGAAGTTTTTTTAGTTATTACAATTTATGTAATGTCAGTTACTAATGGGCCCAGGAGACGTAAGAAATAAACCAACAATCACAATGCATTCGTGTTTTTTCGGCTACACGTACATGTTGTCGGCTCTGATTGATGAAAAAATCAAAACATCTTGATATTTTTATTTGTCGCCGTATTTTTGTACATCACTGTATCTGATTCAAGAAAACACGTCATTTGCTTGTTGAATTAGTTGCGAGAAGACATGGAGAAGTGCGCGGATGAAAAGAATGTATTTTACCGAAGATTATGTATATAAGATGGTGCATGACAAGCACGAAAAAATTTATATGCGCGTCGTAATATTACGACCCACATCGAACATATTCATCAAACATATGTTGTCAAACATACTTCATCTTGTCTTCTGTAGTTATTTGTTCGAATAACACAAAAAATTGTTTGGTTTGCCTAGAGTGTTCAGCAATGAAACTTGTGAGGCGGAATGTGTTATTTTTTGCAGAAAATTGTTATTGTACATGTACTTTTATGTTGTATAAAATAAATCCTTTGTCCGAAGCGAAAAATACTGCTGCGTAAATTATTGTAGGGTAAATAATACTTGTGTTTTTGTTGCATAAACTAAAATGTATCTATCAGCACCGATGCGATGATGCTATATATTATTATGATATACATATAATATAAACACTTTTTGTATATACATATATATTTAGTTGAATCGTTGAAATGTTGTATTTAATAATATTCGTATTTCTATCGTTCGGCTCTAGGTCATGTTTTGAAAAAATCCACAAACATTAAATAGTTTTATTATTTAATCTTTATTTAATCTTATCTTCCCGATATTTCTAACAGCTTCGCTATTCATCTTCAGAGTAATACTGTTGGGTACAAAACAATATATGATAAACATCAAAATAAATTTTTGAATACATATAATAAAATCACAATTACATACATGTAAATTAAAAACTAACTAAATATATAAAAATAGATAAAGTTGACGTATTTTCAATATGTCGATCGTCTGTAGTCCTTAGCTGCGAAAACTGATTTGTTTATGTTATTTCTTGTGTTTGTTTATCACACTTCTGTAAATTTGAGTGCATTTTTCTGTGTCATGTTTGTAGTTAAGCCTTTTCTCTGCTGGCACGTCAATTATGTGCAACATCTCTAAAGTAAATCTCCTGGAATAATGTTTTTCTTGTTGTAATATTCCTACATTATAAAAATTTGGTACATGATTTTCCTTTGCAGTGGGCTGCAAGTGCAGTTTTTTGCTCCATGGGTTTGTTTTTCATTCTTATATCGGATTTATGAGATGTTAGTCTGGTCTTTAGTTTATTTTTAGTTGTTCCTACGCATCGTTTATTGCATGTGCCGTTGCAGTTAATGCTACATATAACATTGCATTTTTCCACTTTCTTTAATTTTGTCTTCGTATTGCTATACAGAGTCTGCATTGTTGTGAGTTTTTCAATCTCTCAGAAAAACCTTTTATATATGTAAGTCCTTTATAATACTTTGTATTAGTCTCTCTTCTTACTGTTGTGTCAGTCTTTTTAGATATTAAATTGTTTATAATTGTTTTCGGAAAATTGTTCATGTCTAAGATTTCTTTTATATTTCGTAAATTTTCCTCATGATACCTATCGTCACTAATGGTCAGTACTCGTCTGATGAAATTATTTGCTGTATTCATTATGATTCTTCTCGGATGTTTTGAATGAAAATTAATCAGACGACCGGATGTAGTGGTTTTTTGATACCAGTTAACCGTCATCATATTTTGGTGTCTACTAACAATTGCATCTAAATATGGTAATTTATTATCTCTTTCCGTTTCTACTGTAAATTGTATTTGTATATTAAACCTATTTAAAACATTTAGAACATTTAGAACTTCCTCTGCCGTAGCTCTATTTATGATAGCAAATTTTTCATCTAGGTATTTTGTTAACAGTCTGGGTTTTACTGTTAGTTTTATAAGGGATTGATCCAGTAACTCCTCCATAACAATATCGGAAACAACTGGTGATCCCATCGGCATTCCCTTACATAGTCCGTAAATACGTTCTTTATATTTAAAATAACGGCTGTCTTCGATGCAAAACCTTAGTAACTCCATGAAAAGGTATATTGGTATTTTTGTGTGATGTTGTGATATGTCGCACTTATTTTCTATTATATCTTGTGCTAAATTTGTAGTGTTACGTTTTTATACCTTTTCGTAAAAACGGTTTTATTACTTATCCTTCAAGGATTCGTTTTATTGCATCAAATTAAAACACGGACAAATTAATTTTACTAATATAATGCGGTAACACTTTATTTATTACTTTATTAACACGAGTATTTGTACTACTCAACACTTAGCGATGTTAACACGTCTATATTTGAAATCACTCTCCCTCGCTGAGCTTTGGCAGCGCCTTTATATACCAAAAATGACGTCGTCTGGTAACTTCGCGAAACTTCTGGGCATGGTTGTTGTTGGTTGTACTTTACTTAACATTTAGCTATATACGTGTGTTGATATACATGACAATGCTGCTGTGTTTTGCTTATGGTGACTATGTGTGGTTCTATGGATGAGTGTTCTGTGTGTTGTGTGGTTTTGTTTCTTCTTCTCCTATGTGTATATGGCTGTGTTTACTTGTGAGCCTGTTTAGCTTTATTAGCAGCGAATACTTGCATAAAGATCATTAAGAACAACATCTCTTAGCATTTATGTTGCTAGGTTTTCGTTGTTGTTGTTTACACTTATTATTGGCACAGCGTCGAATGATCTTTTATATTCTGGAGTATTCCATTTACGTTAATTTGAATATTATCTATATTGTGTTGACCAGGGTTGTAAAATTTTGACAACTAGAGATTAATTAGAAGTGCTGCCAAGTACATCTAGCCACATTGTCGTTTTATTTAAATCTATTTCTAATCTTTGTAACACTGCCGCCCACTTAATCCAGTTCGACCCGAATAGGCATACAATCACCTCTTCCATAGTGCGCCAATCGTTCGAGATGTACTATCTTCATTTTCAACCTTGGTCTATTATACTTCTGTATCAGGTATACAACGTCCTTCACACTCTTAATCAAGTTATACGGGCCATCCCAGTGAGTCTGTAATTTTGAGGACATTCCTTTCTTCCGTTGTGGGTTATAAAGTAAAATCAATTGTCCTTCCATAAATCCCTCCGAATTTGCTGCGCGGTCATACCTAGCCTTCATCTTGTCACTGAACATTTTGATTCTATTACGCACGAAGTCATGTAGTTCGTTTAAGTTCTCCTTCCCTTGGGACGTAATAGCTCCTACTTCTACAGTTGGCTTAACACCAAATTCCAAATCACCAGATAGTTTTATTCCGTTCCGAAGATAATTTTGGCTGGCATTCTCGATGCTGAGTCGTGTACAGCTGACCTATATGCCATCAAAAATTTGGGGATGTGCTCGTCCCAATCCCTCTGATGGTTGCTTATTACTTTCCGTAAGTACTCTTCTAAGGTGCGATTGAACCTTTCCACCATGCCATCAGACTGTGGATGCAAAGGCGTCGTTCTGGTTTTCTTTATCCCATATAACTCGCACATTTCCCTGAATATGGCAGACTCGAAATTCTTTCCTTTGTCGGAATGTAATTCTATTGGGACACCATAGTGACATACCCAGTTGTTGACGAATGCATTTACAATTTTCTTTGCTACCTGGTTAGGCATAGCATATACCTCTGGCCATTTACTGACATAGTCCATTACCACAAGTACATAACGATTTCTGGCTTCAGTGACGGGAAAGGGACCTGCTACATCCATTGCGATCCACTCGAATGGTGCTCCTGAGTTGTATTGTTGCAGCTGTCCCCGGCTTCTTCTTACTGGGCCTTTGGTTGCTATGCACTGTAGGCAGTTTGCTATCCAGTACGCTACGGCTTGTTGACATCCAACCCAATAAAAATGATGCTTCAATTTCTCAAGTGTTTTTGTTACTCCAAGATGACCGCCACTAGGTCCATTATGAAACTCCTGTAAAACTTTACTTATCTTGGAGTATGGCACAACTATTAAATCTGAAGTTGTTTTGCCATGTACACTTTCCCATACGCGATATAAACACCATTTTATTAGCTTGAGGCTGTTCCACTGAGCCCAATAAGACTTGGCGAGTGGGCTTTCAGCCGAAATTTCATTCCGGGACGGTCGTCTGTCCTCTTCTTTGGCAGCTATAGTTTTCCTTAGTATGCTGTCATCTCTCTGTGCCGCTGGTCAGTCTTCATCAGGGCCGATGTGCATTAGCCGATCTAACACAATGTTTACACTCTAAACAGCACGGTCTTCTCGAAAGAGCATCCGCATTGTTATGCTTTGTGCCCCTTCTATGCTCAATGCTGAAGTCATACCTCTGCAGGCGCTCAATCCACCTTGCCATTTGCCCTTCAGGATTTTTAAACTGCAATAGCCATCTCAGTGCAGAATGATCGGTCCTTAATGTAACGTGTTGACCATACAGGTACTTATGGTATTGTTTAATGCATTCCAATATCGCCAGAAGCTCACGTCGTGTAACACAGTAGCTCCTCTCAGGTTTTGAGAGTACACGGCTATAGTACCCTATGACCTGCTCAGTGACATTAACTACTTGGGATAGCACACGCCCTATGCCATAACCGCTCGCATCAGTATCCAGCACAAATTTTTCTCCAGCTATGGGATACGCTAGCACTTGTGACGTACATAATAATCCTTTGAGTTTCTGGAATGCATTTTCCTGTGGCTCGCCCCAATGGTATGGTCTGGACTTCTTTGTCAGCTCATGCTATCTTGCAGCTATACTGGCAAAATTCGGCACAAAACGTCTGTAGTATGTACAAAGGCCCAAAAAGCTGCGCAATTAATGAAGATTTTTAGGTTGATACCAGTCCCTTACTGCTTTTATTTTATCTTCATCTGTTGAGGTTCCATCTGCTGTAAAACGATGTCCCAAATACTTTACTTCTTTCTGGAACAATGCACATTTCTTCAAGCTGAGTTTCAATCCGGCTGATGATATCCGTTGAAGAACTTCTGCCATGTTTTTGAGGTGTTCATCAAAAGTTTTCCCTATCACGATTATGTCATCTAGATATACCAAGCATGTCTTCCAGTGAAGTCCTATCAGTATCTTCTCCATTAGGGGTTCAAATGTGGCCGGAGCATTGCAGAGATCAAATGGTATGACTTTGAACTGCCATAATCCGTTACTGACACTGAAGGCAGTTTTCTCCTTGTCTTTCTCTTCAATCTCCACTTGCCAATATCCGCTTCGCAAGTCCAGCGTAGAGAACCATTTGGTAGCAGCTAGCGTGTCCAAAGTGTCATCGATTCTGGGGAGCAGATAACTGTACTTCTTGGTTATGTCATTGAGCTTCCTGTGGTCTACGATTTATTTCCTGTGGTCTACGCAGAATCTAGTACTACCATCTTTCTTTTTAACTAAGACTACAGGCGAACTCCAAGGACCATTTCACTTACAAGCTCGTTAACTTTATCTCACTTTGCTAGGGGTACGCTTCTGGGTGGCAGTTTAATCGGCCTGACTTCGCCTGTGTTAATTTCATGTTTAACCAATGCTTCGCCTCGCTTTGGGTTCCCATGGCGATGATACTGGCATGCCTTTTTAGTAACTGTTTGGCTTTATTTCTATCTGTCGCTGATAGACCTGCTACCCATTTCCCTACGTATTCCTCAAATTGTTCACGTTATTTTGCGGACAAATTAGTATGCTCTATCTGTAACAGTTCTGATATAAAATTGACTTGCGAATCTCAAGCGAATTTTTTAATATTATACTCCAATTAGAAAATATTGCTTTTATCATAAAAACACACGCATGAGTACTAATATTTTAGTTTACCTTAACTATGCGCATTTTTGCTTTACGACCTCAAAAATAATAATATATGTATGTGAATAAAAAAATTACCTTAACAACTGTTTTTATTAATGTAGGGTAAAGAACATGTATTTTATTTGTGTAGGAACAAATATATATCAACTAGCACCGAAGTGTTAATACCTACATACATGTGCAATATCTGATGCAATGATATATATTACAAAGAAGTAGTTTCCTTTTTTAACCTACTGAGCACTAGATGATATGTACTTATAGATCTCCTATGAAGAATGCTCACGCAGTAAAGTTATTATAAGAAGATTAAGCATATCTATTCTATGTAGAAAAAATTTTTTATAAAAACTTTTCTACGGAAAGTTTTTTGAGACACAAACTTTTCGATATTAAAATTATCCCTATGGAATATTTGATAGAAAATGAGTTGTAATGAAAAATTTTCTTTTCGTATATATATTTCACAAAAATATTTTTATTATAAAATATTTTCTATTGAAAGATTTTTACTACATTTTTTTTATGAAGAGATGTAGCTTATGAAATTTTTTATAATCAAAGAATTTTTTTCCATAGAAACATTTACAATACATTTCCTGTATTGCAATATAAGTTCCCGTCCACACTTGCAATTTTGTTGCGTACAATTCTGCTTTGAAATTACTTTAGTGTCCACATTAGAAAAATCTGGCATTGCAATTCTTGTATTTCTTATGCCTTCTTTTCTCTTCTTCTTATTATATTTTCTTTAAGTTGAATAGTGAGAATTGCAAAGCAAAAGAGAATTGCCGAGAACATGAACCTCTGTACACCTCTCAAAGCTTCTCAACCCTCTCACCTAAAACATTCAAGAATTGTTACAACAAAATTGCAAGTGTGGACGGGGACTAAGACTAAAATGTTTTGTGTGTGTGGCACATAAAAATAAATAAATAAAATAATTATATATATGTGTAAAATAAATAAATGTATGGAAGGTAAAATTATAAGCATACAGCAATATCAGTGTTGAAAAATTCAGTACTTTAGTACTTTTTTCAATACTTTTTCATATTAAAAATACCGCAGTACCCCCGAGGTTTTTTAAGTACTTCTTTTTTCTTTACTTTTTTAACTTTTAATATGTTAGCAACAATTTCAAATCAGCACTAAACTTAAATTTGTGTTGTGATAATTTCGATAGCAGGCTTTGGTAGTCATGTGTTTGCTGCAAAATGTATGTTGTTGTTTGTTAATCAACATCGGCTACAAACATTATAACATCCGTACTTGGTCCAGAAAATAAAAAAATAGTATCAAGGTTTTGTAATGATAACTACTTTTCAATTATCATTGATATCAAAAAGTTTATCGATCGTTGTTAGAACTTTTGATGGAACATGTAGAGATCGATTTCTATCATTGAAATCTTTAAGCGACCCTTCATCAAACGGAGTTGTAGAAAAAATGTCAGAAGTTTTAAAAACAAACAAAATCCCTTTGAAAAATATAATAGGGTTGACGGTTGATAACTGTAACGTAATGATAGGTCAAATTAATGGTGTTCAGGCAAGGTTAAAAAAACTAGTTCTAAATTTGTTTGTAAATGGCAGTATATATCATATTTTAAATTTATGCTATTCAGCAGCATATTTATGTCTTCCAAAAGATGTAGACAAATTTATGAAAGAAATAAGTTACTATTTCTGCAATAGTTCAAGCCGAAAAGAGGAATTTAACACATTTCAAGAATACTTTGGTGCAGATGTTCACACGATTTAAAGGTATTCACAAACCAGATGGCTTTCTAGACAGGCTGTTTTTGACAGATTTTTAGAGCAATGGGAGCCCCTGACCTATTATTTCAATTTAAATAATTTTTAAAGCGGCCATAAAAGTGAACGAATTAAATTCACTGGAACTGAAATTTTAAACCTGAAACAAAAATGTATATCCTATTTTTGTCATATATATTAAAAATAATTAACGAAATTAATACTGAAATGCAAAGCGAGGACGACGCCAGGATTCATAATTTTCTATCCAGAATGGAATATTTGTTCTAACAAATAGCAAGAAATTTTATAAAAATTTATTCGTTGGATAATATATCGGTGGACAATTTATATGAAAGCCATTTACCATTAAATGAAGTTTTTGTGGAACTAGTTTTGACATATTTATAGAAACATGTAAAGTCAACAAAGAAATTGTTTATAAATTGAAAGAAATCATTTTATTTGACATTTTGCGAATCCTTAAGAACAATATTTTCTTTTGAAAATAAAACTTAAAAAATGATTAGCAGCTTTATTCCAGAAAATATTGTTTCCGGGAACACCAATAGTATAATACCATTGTTATTAATGTTATTTCCAAACGAGAAAGAAAATTATGAAAATAGCAATTCTCAATTTCGTGCCCTAGTGGATCTTTGAGAAATAAAGCATTTCAGAACTGAAAATATTAAAATTTTTTGGAAAAATTTAGCCAAAATTAGGAATGAGATGGATGAACTAATGTTTCCTGACGTTTCACGTATTGCTTTTGGAATTTTGTCGATACCGCAAAGAAAGAAATCGTTTACACGTAGAAACTCTTTCAAGTTTGATAAAAACTAAAGATCTATTGAAATCAAAATATAGTTGCTGTTATAATTATAATATTTCTTTATTTTTAAACATTAATGTTTAAAACTTTGTTTTAAAACTAAGTTCTAAGCATGTAATGTAAGTAAAAATCTGAATAATATAACTTTGCAAAAATTAAAATATAATTAGTGTACCAGTGTAAATTTATAAGTACAAAAATCAAATTTTTAACTTATTTACCTTTAAAAATGTGAACTATTTTAAATAATGTTCTTTAGAAAATACTGAAAAAACGTACCTTACGCTAATGTACAACAGAACTATTATTTACATGTGTAACTTTAATATAAATATTCTATGCTCTAAAATACATAGATAAATCAATAAAATTTTTTTGTTCATTTTATTTTTATAAACTATTGTTCTATTTTTTAACAAAAAGTACCATGTGGTGGGATAATACCGTTTTAATTGACGTTCAGTACCATTTAAAATTTTAAATTTTGCATCTCTGAGCAATAGAGAAGAAAGAAAAAAATAAACAATATGAGATGTTATTAAGTGTATTGAAAGAACAATATCCAAAAGAAACAATAGATGTAAAACAATAAATATATCTAAACAAAACTGCACAGGTAGTCAATAACAACAAATCATCATCCAATGACGACATGCTTGCATACGAACGCTACGAAGCCAAAACACCAATGCTGATTGACGAGTTTTGTTGTGCATCTCCGAAAAATCAGCAATTAAACGACACTAACACATTCTTACCGCTTGTTGGTTTATTTTTTTGCACGTGTCCTGGGCACTTAAATGAAGTGATGGTATTATAATAATTTAGTTATTTCCAAAGCAGTGTTTTTAATGTCAGTTGCTACACAAATAAGAAACGTTCTGCTGTGCAAATATAGGAAACGAATTTATCATAATAATGAGTTGTTATTTGCTGTGTATATGGTATTATTCTAAATACGCAAGTAAGAAATATTCGGTTTTACGAAGGTATAAAAGGGCACAGCAGAATGAAATCGAGATCAGTTCTGGGCAATACAGCGTAGAGGTTTGTTAGCTTAACATAAATAGTAGATTTGATTGAACACTTGTAGAAAAACCCTACTGAGTTTGTTGCACCTAACAGGTGTCTCCGTACTGTTGTATAAATTTGGGTATTGTGGTTTTCATTTAATCCTTTTGATGTTGAGCATAGGAGTGGGTAATTGGCGAACCGCTTCCTAACCGGAGTGTTTCCTTGCTGGGAGCATTGTTTGTTACTCACCAATAGCTAGGGCCTCGATTAGATTCGGTCCGGTCGTACCAGGCTAGGAGAACATCCATACTCAGTTTGTTGTACATAACCGGAGTGTCTCCTTGTGGGTAAATGAACAGTAAGGATCTTCTCCAGCTATTTGGAACCCACTCGCGAACGAAAAATCCTCCCCCTACGAAAACTGCACCGTATATACTTTCTTATATTGACATTTTGGAAAATTTACTCAATAGACTAATTTCTGTTAACAACACTCGTGTTTTTATTGTATTCTTACATATACAATCAACAACCCTGGACGCCGCTGAGCTCTACCCCACCCTCCAGCGAGAACATATATATATATATATATATATATATATATACATATATTACAAATTTTTGGTATATTTTCATTTAATTTCATTTGTGTAAAAATAATATATTAGTTGTTCAGAGTGAAATATGTATATGAATATTATTTTATTCTGTATTGGTTTTATTTAATCGGTTACATGTTATAATAAGGCACGTTTCCTTTCAAGTTTTTTGTGACAGCTAAGCGGGTAATAAAAGGAATGTGATATAATACCAAAAAACAAAAAATATACTGTCTACAGAGAGATCCGTACTAAATACCGCTATCCTCCTACCTCAAAATGAGAGCAGAAAAACGTGCTCTTATGAAGCTGAACTTTTAAAAACAAATACCAGTAAAAGTATTGAGTAGTATCGAGTATAGCAAGTACCAAGTGGTATTGACTAGACAAGAATAGCGGCTTCTTACTGGTTAGCAGACTTCATCCACAATTTCGAAATATTTTAAGACCTCGCAGCTTTTGCACATACATACTTTCAAACACCTTCCGAGAATTACAAATGATGGACCTTAAAAAAACTAGGTAGATTCACATCGAATTTAATTATTTATTTTATGAGTTTTATATCCCACTACACTTATCATAATGCGATTTTTTAAAATCATTTGTGAATTTTCAAATGATTTCATTTTTAGTTTTGCTTTTAAATAATTTTATTCTTATTCAATGATTTTCTTATTGTATTAATGTTAATGAATTTACTATATGAAATATTGTCATTGTTATCCAAGGGATTTCTGATTGTACAAAGGTGTAGAAAAATAAAATAGTCATATCGAATAAAAGTTATTTGTTCGGTTTTGGATTGTATAAGTTCACTAGGTCACAAATAACAAACTTTTGTCTGTTATTTGTTTCTAGCATACTTTTTCTCATGGATTTGGACCTACTGAACACGAAAATGAATTTTAAAAATTTTTCTGTCGATTGGTTTGCGAGATACAAATTTTTTAATTTTTTTTTTTTAATTTTTGGAGGTACACTTACTATTTTGAGCATATCTTTAGTCTTCTTTGACCTATTATATCCTACTACTACTCAAATTAAAGACAATTGAGCCGTCTACAACTTATTCTCAGAAAATTTTCAAATCGGGTTAGTAGTTTTGATGTTGGCGGCTTAAAAAGGTTAAAAAACTGGGTTTTTTTAGTAAAAATGTGGCTGAAAAATTCATATAAAAATTCATATAAAATATTAAACGCGATTTTAACAGCGATTTTAATTTTTTTACGTATAGCTGACACTTTTCCAAAGAAAATAAGCCCTTACTTAACAAAATCTGATGAGAAATGGCCGACTTATTATTTTTTTGGTAAACGACCGAAATTCCGCTATTTCACGATTTTTTGATTTTCATTATTTGCACAGCTTACCTACCCAACGCAAACGAATAAATACATTTGAACTTAATTTAAAATAAACAAATTAGTCTTCGTATATTATTTTTTAATTTATTTACAGCACTACATGCTCAATGTATCGCACAATTAGCTAAACTAACGAAAAAAACAAAAAAAATGAGTAAAAACAAAGATATAAGTGTACATTTTATGCCATGTGGAAAAACTGCTGACTTCTTCTTTGTTTTTTGTATCCGCTGCAATCGGTCTCATGTATTAGGGTCCAAATATAGTCACCCATCATAGCCGTGTCATAGATGCCCTGATAGCGTCGTTCCATAGCCTTCAATTCCTGATGAAAGCGCTCGCCGTGTTCGTCGCTCACGTCTCCTAAATTCTCAGGGAAAAAATCCAAATGAGAATGCAGAAAGTGTATTTTAAGTGACATGTGCACTCCCATGGCTTCATAGTTCCTTACCAGATCCTCAACTATGTCCTTACAATTCGGGCTTTTGTTGTTTCCTAAAAAGTTTTCCACAACAAGCCTGAAGGAATTCCATGCTGCGGCTTCGATGGGTGATAACAGCTTTGGGAATTTTTCATCTTTCAAAATTTTTTTTATCTCGGGTCCTGCGAAGACTCCTTCTTTAATTTTTGCCAGCGAAAGGTAAGGGAAAATTGACCGTAAATAGGCAAAAGCTTCACCTTCTTTGTCTAATTTTTTGGCAAAATTTTTAATCAAACCCAATTTTATGTGCAGCGGCGGAAGTATTATATTTTCACGGTTCTCTATTAGTGGTTTGCGCTGAACATTCGCTTCTCCAACTACAGGTTTCGTTCGTACCGGCCATTTTTTTTTATATAATGCTGATCATCAGCGCGGCTATTCCAAAGGCACAGAAAACAGCAATGTCGCGTATAGCCTCCTTGGAGTCCACACAGAATGGCCACAACTTTAAGGTCGGCGCATATTTTCCAATTGTATTTCCTATACTCTATGCATTTCAGCAAAATGTCCATAGTTTCATAGTTCTCCTTTGAATGAACCGCATGAGCAATAGCAACAGATGGCTTTTCATTCCCATTATGTAAGAGAACTGCCTTCAAGCTCTCTTTGTTGCTGTCAATAAACAACCTCCATTCGTTGGGGTTGTGAATTTGGTGAAGCTCTTGGAACAAGCCTGAAATGTCGCTGCAAAAACATATTTGGTCTTTCTTTGTATAAAATTTTGCATACTCCTTGTGACGGTTTCTGTACGCTGATACTTTCACTTCTGAAGCCGCAAATCCACACTGTATCATCCGAGACGCAAAAAGTTCGGATTTCTCCTTAGTGAGACCAAAATCGCGCACCCAATCGTTTAGTTCGGCCTGTGACAGTAATTTTCGCTTTGCACCCGGCTCAAATTCGCTTGCATTTGACTCGGACTCTTCTTCTGACGATTCTGCTTTTTGAAGAGATTTACCAGGGCACACTGGATATGGCACATCATGCGAATGTGGTACTGGAAGCGCAAACGATCCCACTTGAGCGTAGTTCCATTTAAAAAATCTTCCTACCCCACTGTTTGTGGTAAGGCAAAAATAACAGTCTGTGGAATGGCATAGCGGCTTTTTCCACATCATTGGTGTATCGAATTTCATATGGCGGCTAAAATTAAAATAAATTACTATATTCGCTATGTATAATGTGTTTAAATAAAAATTCTTACCTTCCGCCAGCTGCCCAGTTGGTTAAGATTATATAGCAAAGATCACACAGCGACTTAGGTGTCCATGGTTCTGTGATATTTGGTGAAATACCAAAATAATTCAAATAGTGCAATTGTACTGCTGGAGTAAACTTGTGTGCGTGATTTTTTTTTTATAAACTGGCCACAAACATTGCAGAAATTGTCTGGATCGTTCAAACACTCGAACACACGTAGTCTTTTACTCATTGTCTTCCTTGCGTTTTCTAAATATTAACTTCTTTACACTTTCACAGACAGTTTTGAAATGCAATTGATAACCGTGTCTCCTTATGTTTAAATATGTATGAGCATGTAGTGCTGTAAATAAATTAAAAAATAATATACGAAGACTAATTTGTTTATTTTAAATTAAGTTCAAATGTATTTATTCGTTTGCGTTGGGTAGGTAAGCTGTGCAAATAATGAAAATCAAAAAATCGTGAAATAGCGGAATTTCGGTCGTTTACCAAAAAAATAATAAGTCGGCCATTTCTCATCAGATTTTGTTAAGTAAGGGCTTATTTTCTTTGGAAAAGTGTCAGCTATACGTAAAAAAATTAAAATCGCTGTTAAAATCGCGTTTAATATTTTATATGAATTTTTATATGAATTTTTCAGCCACATTTTTACTAAAAAAACCCAGTTTTTTAACCTTTTTAAGCCGCCAACATCAAAACTACTAACCCGATTTGAAAATTTTCTGAGTATAAGTTGTAGACGGCTCAATTGTCTTTAATTTGAGTAGTAGTAGGATATAAAAGGTCAAAGAAGACTAAAGATATGCTCAAAATAGTAAGTGTACCTCCAAAAATTAAAAAAAAAAAATTAAAAAATTTGTATCTCGCAAACCAATCGACAGAAAAATTTTTAAAATTCATTTTCGTGTTCAGTAGGTCCAAATCCATGAGAAAAAGTATGCTAGAACCAAATAACAAAATGGCTGTTGCCTAACGTTGAAACGTTTCAAAGCCTACTACACTTATTATAATGTGATTTTTTAAAACCATTTCTGAGTTTTATACTGACTTCATAAATGCAGGTTGCAGTGTAAACTTACAATGCATTGTATTCATAAAAGCAATAAAATTTGTTTTGGGAATCCATCATGTTCATTATTGAATGGCAATGCTTTTCAGTGCGAAATATTTTTAAAATTTGTACATGGGTTTTGTTTGTAATTTTTTTTAAACATTTACGTAAGTACATATCGTTAGCTAAAATGCAAACGGCCCTATCAAACATATTGATAATTTTACGGGAGAAGCAAAAAATTGTTTTAAACTAAAGGTATAGTATCAATCAGCATGACTTTCACCAATATTATAAGAAAATGTGCGAGAAATTAAGTTTTTGGAAATAAAATAAAATTTTGAAATATTTAAGTAGCCTTGTTAGTTAAGTCCTTTGGTACTCTATTTAAATGAAACAAATTACCCTATATACAATGAATACAACCAAAGATTATGTATGTATATAAGACAAGCAAGCGTGAAAAAATTTATATGTGGGTCGTAATATTACGACCCGCATCGCACATATTCGTCAAACATATGTTGTCAAACATATATCATCTTGTCTTGTGAAGTTATTTGTTCGAATAACACAAACAACTGGTCGGTTTGCCTAGAGCATTCAACAATGAAACTTGTGAGGCGGAATGTGTTGTTATTTGTTGCAGAAAATTGTTATCGTTCATGTATTTTTATGTGACAGAATATATCCATGTCCGAAGCGAACAATACTACTGCGTAAATTAATGTAGGGTAAATAATACTTGTGCTGTTGTTGGACAAACGAAAATATATCTATCAACACCGATGCCATATATTATTATGATATAAAAATTGTTTGTATAGATTTTTGATATATATATGTATATGCACATATACACGTTCATACATATATATATATATATATATATATATATATATATATATACATATATACATATATATATATATATATATATATATATATATTCATATATATATATATATATATATATATATATATATACATATATATATATATATATATATATATATATATATGTATATGTATATATATATATATGTATATATATATATATATATATATATATATATATATGTATATATATATATATATATATATATATATATGTATATATATATATATATATATATATATATATATATATATATACATATATATATATATATATATATATATATATAAATATATATATATATATATATATATATACATATATATATATATATATATATATATATGTATGTAAATATTATATGTATATATATATATATATATATATATATATATATGTACGTAAATATTATACGTACATATATATATATATATATATATATATATATATAATATATATATATATATATATATATATATATATATATGCATATATATATATATATATATATATATATATATATACTGTTGTATATATATATATATATATATATATATATATATATATATACTTATATATCATTTATTGAAAACTTAAGTATCAAAAAATTTTATTTTATTGGGCAGGTGATTCGTTCGGCATTAGTATATTACAAAATTAGCGCCAAAATACTTTATAGACGGCGGAGCTGTTATTGAATAATTTTTTTGTGGATCTGTGAATCGTTCAGGAATTGACCTGTTTTATTTTAAATGAACTCATTTTGTCTTAAATATGAATTGAATTGAAATAGAAATTAATTCATGATAAATCACAAAATTTTTAATGCACTCGCTTTGTTAAAATAGAAGAATTGATTTTGTATTATAAACATGTTATTAAGGAATTCGAAGAAAATCATTGTATTTAGTTTTTCTTATTCATATAAAATGGCCATGTGCAATAAGCCTTTCTATAAATTCAATTATGTTATTGTGCACTAAAGCTGAAACATTTAGGTTTTCTGTAAAATATAATATAAAAAGGATACATTTATTTTGGTAAAATCAAGAGATTTGGAGATTTTAATAAAAATATTTAAAACTTTTTAAAAATGTTTGTATAGAAAAAAATTTAATTATTATTAGTTATATTTTGTTTATTTTAATATTTTGCATTTATTTATTTATTCATTTATTTAGTTTTTCGTTACATTTCTATTATATTATTTAGTTATATTTTTATATTTTTTTTAGAATTGCCTTTGTATTTTTATATATTTGAAAAAATCTGCGCTTTTCTTTGCTTAGAACTATGTAGCAGGAGGACCAATAATAAAAAGACCAATAATTGCTGCTTATACTGGAAACAATCATCACTTAACTATTCTGGGGTTGAGCGTTTGCACAAGTCAATAATCAATGAATTTATACCATTTCGTTCCGGTTCTGTTTTAAAGATATTGTGAATATTTAAATATGTTTCTTACTTCCATCCATTATTTTGTCTGATGGAGCAGCAAAATTTCCAAAGTCTGTCAGAGACTGATAATTCTTAAAGTATACAAAAAGCTCGCTTGGAGCGGCTAAAATTTCTTCCATATTCCTAAGCTCATTACAGCATTTTTCGCATTGCAATTTCGGAATAATTATAAATTCAAAATACTCAACGAAGTATCTCATGGATACCAGTTCAAAATTTATATTCTCAGAATTATTAAAAATATCTTCTAAAAAGTAATCTGCATATGGAACAACAACCCTTCCATCAGAGCCTATTTCAGTATGTTTTTTTGAAGAATATCTCATAATCATTACTTTTTGGTAAACATGTCGACCTCGTCTTGTTCAACTTCACAGTGACTGGAAAAACTAGATTGAATAATTTTAGCAAGCATAACTTTTGCAAAAATAATATTTAACTCGGCTACGGAAGGGTTGCTATTGTTGTCTCCCTTTTGCCGCAGTAGAAAAGTATATTTTCTAACTTGTCCTGTGCCTCGTTTCTGTAACTGATGTGAGAAGTTCTCACATCGAAAAACTAAATAATTATAGTTGTCATGCTTTTTCATTGTAGGGTTATCCATAGAATAATATATGTATTATTATAAAAAACCAACAAAATCTTAAATGCATTAAGAAATATATTCTGACTCATCCTGTGTTTCACAGAGTGACGACAATTTTTTCGATGCGAGAAATTCTCACTTCAGTTACAGAAACGAGGCACTGATTGAGAAATTTTGTCATGACATAGTATAAATCATCCCCTTCTTTTAAAATGTCATTAACCAGTAAATGGACTGAATTAGGAGTAAGCTTCATACCATTAAAAAAAACACGTTTGTTCTGGTCAACGAATTCCACGTCATCCAGATATTTCATAAAATTTGATATAAATTTGTGAGGTTCATTGTTAACTTGAACTGCAGATATGTAACAGTTATCGCCATAAACGGCACCGCTATTAATGCAATCGAAAATCTTACCAATTTTTTTCACAAACTGAGCTGTTGAAAGGGCCACTTCTGCGGAACAACTCTTAAATTGTGTAGTTTGGCATACGTTTTTAATAGCAGCTGCAACAGTTCTGCTAAAAAATTGAGTTGCGAATCTGACGCGAATTTTTTCAATCAATACTACAATTAGAAAACAACAATTTTACCATAAAAACACATGCATGAGTACCAATACTTCTAGTTTTTACAAACTCTGTTGTTTCGAATCCATCTATTAAATCTAAAATCTGACTCCTTTCTTATGATGATTTCGTCCATAACCAAAGCCATTTACTTAGAATCTCTTTCGTCCAACTGTGGGCATTTTTATTTAACAACCTCAAACGCATCCTTTTTAAAAAATATATATGGATGTGAATAAGAAAATGAGCTTAACAATTGTTTGTATTAATGTAGGGTAAAGAATATGAATTTTATTTGTGTAGAAACAAATATATATCGACTCCCACCGAAGTGTTAATAGCTACATACATGTACAATATCTGATGCAATTTTTGAGGAATACTTTAACTTCGTAAAATAAAATATCCATAGTATTTAAAATTACTTTATTGGCATATTACAAAAGAGTAGTTTCCTTTTTTTAATGATTTAAAATGTTAACCTTCTGAGCACTAGATGATATGTAATTACAGTTCTCCCATGAAAAATGCTCACGCAGTAAAGTTATTATAAGAAGATTCAGCATGTCTATTCTATGTACGTAGAACAAATTTTTTTTTAAAAGCTTTTCTATGGAAAATTTTTTGATACACAAACTTTTCGACACAAAAATTATCGATACAGAATATTTTATAGAAAATGAGTTGTAATGAAAAGTTTTCTTTCTGTATATATTTTTTACAAAAATATTTTCGTTATAAAATTATTTCTATTGAAAGATATTTATTACAATTTTTTTATGAAGAAATATAGCTATAAAAATTATGATCGAAGAATTTTTTTTATAGAAACATTTTTGTTCTGAAATTTTTTCTACAAACATTTTCAATATGAATAAATTTTTTACTATAAACAATTTTTCATTATAAAATACTTCTTATCTAAATATATTAATAGAGATATATTTTAGAAAAATATATGAAACATTTTATAATATTTTCTATAGAAAATATTTCAGTGTGTGCATTTTTATACATTTGGAAAAAAACGGACAATTTTCTTCGGCCAAAGACTCTATAATATAAAGATGTTGCACGCCTAAGGTTGACAGTCAGGCTTGTTTTGACTGGATTGTCCACCTTTTTAAGTACCTGTCCAGTTTCAAGCTTAAATAAAATTTGTCCAGCTATAAAAATTTTCCACAAAATGCTCTTAATAATTATTGCCTTAAATATAATTTTTATTATAATTTTTTACACAATAAGCTGGACATTTGAATTAAAAGACCGGAATTATTAAAAAATATATGTATGTTTAGTAAAAATATATGTATGTTTAGTAAATGTACATATATTTTTTAATCAAATTGTTTGTATTACAAAAAAGTAACTATTTTTTCATATGTATATCAAATGTACAGCTTACTTTTTTAATAATCCCGCTCTTTTAATATAATTGTCCAGCTTTTTGTTACTCTCAATCTGGCAAGCCTATGCACGCCATATTTATTAAAATACAAAAATTTGTGGCTTCCCTTTGATGCCGTGGACAAGTATGTAGCAACGAAATCCAATGGCTTTTTATAACCTTCACAAAAATGTGAAAGGATATATTTAGGTTTGGCATTCCGTATGTAATTTCTTCGATATCAATATGCGACCCCATAAAGTATATATATTCTGGATCCTTATGAATGAAATTCGTGAAATTGGTTTTCCCAAGCCCCCAGAAGAGCTAGAGACTTCATTCTTGGACTGATCGATTGGAAGTGAGCTAACTTAGAGTGGTATTGAAATTCGAAAGGACGGTTCCAGAGCTGGGAGGCTTACACCTATTTCTCGACGCAAAATTAACACCAAAAACCGATTATTTTTTTGTTTATTTGAAAATTAAACCTTTTTCATGCTTTGGGACTCCTCAATTGTCCATTTAAAACTTAAAAAAAAAAAATTCCAGGGATGGCGAATGAATTTTTTTTTTGCACATTCGGTATTTTGTGGTACATATAATAACTAAAATGTTTAAAAATTTTAAGTTTTTTTTAAATAAAACCACCTTTGGTGTAATGAAGATTTGCATCGATAAAAAAAATTTAATTTAAAGTTCCCATCCAGGGTTAGGCAATTTAAATGTTTTTTATACAATAAGCTAACCAAAAATCAACTGACGTCGTTTTTTCCTGGTAAAAATTATTTTTTATTTCGGAAAAACAGAATTGGTATCAAAAATTTCAAAATTTCGATTCCAGGGTAAAATACTCCGATATTTTGTAGTACATGAAAGTAACGAAAGTGGTTACAAATTTGAAGTTTTTCTTAAATTAAACCGCTTTATACATCATGAAGACTTCCATTGGTAAAAAATAATTTAAAAAATATTAAATTTTCGCTTCCAGGGATCGGAAATTGAAATTTTTTTTGGCACATTCGGTATTTCGTGGTACATATAATAATTACAATGTGTAAAAATTTTAAGTTCTTCTTAAATAAAACCGTTTTATACATCAGCAAGATTTGCTTAGATGGAAAAATATTTAAAAAGTTAAAAATTCTCATCTAGGGTTAGTAAACTTAAACTTTTCATACATTAACATAACCAAAACTGAACTACCTTCGCTTTTTCCTGGTTAAAACTATTTTCTATTCTGGCAAAACAAAATTGGTGTCGAAAATTAAAAAAAATCATAATTTCGAATCCAGGGTTCGATACTGCAATATTTTGTAGTACATGAAAGTAACGAAAGTGGTTACAAATTTGTATTTTTTTGTTAAATAAAACCGCTTTATACATCATGAAGACTTCCACTGGTAAAAAATAATTTAAAAAAATCAATTTTCGCTTCCAGGGATCGGAAATCGAATTTTTTTTGTACATTCGGTATTTCGTGGTACATATATTAACTAAAATGTTTAAAAATGTAAATTTTTTTTTAAATAAAACCGTTGTATACATAATGAAGATTTGCATTGATGAAAAAAATTTTCGCTTCCAGGGGTGGGAAATTCAATTTTTATAAAAATCAAACGGCAACTAACGCGGTTTTTTTTATTAATTAAAACTATTTTTTAATTCAGGAAAAGACAAAATTAATATCAAGTACTTAAAAAAGTCTATATTTTGATTCCAATATTTTGTATAACATGAAAGTTGTCAAAATAGTTAAAAATTTGTAGTTTTGCTTAAATAAAACCGGTTTACACATTGAAGACTTGTATTGGTAAAAAAAAATTTTAAATATTGAAATTTCGTTTCCAGGCGTGGGATATTTTGAATATTTTTTTATATATTAACGTAACCAAAATAAGCAACTGAAGCTGTTTTTATTGCGCTTATAAATTAGAAAGCACAAAATTGGTACTCAAAAATATGTGTAATGCCCGACGTACGTTGGTGAAGGGTATGTAAAATTCGGCACAGCCGAATATAGCACTTTTACTTGTTTATTCTCTTTCCGATGTTTTTGAGTAACTTAATATATTTTCTTACACTCTGTTGTTATGCATGGATGTATATTTGGATATGTGTACACACATACATACTTATGGCTGTTAATTTTTTATAACAATTTTTTCATAGTATTGCAAAGACGGAAGAAAACTGTCCTTTTCATTTTTTTCCTTTTCAAACATATTTATATTTTTAATTTCTTTAATTTTTAGTCGACACACTAAACACTGTTCGATGAAAACAACGTGGTTTACCAACATGGAATAGAAATCTTTAATTTTCTTATAATAACTCTACTGCGTGAGCATTCTTCATGGGACAACTACATACATATACATATACCATAAATATATATATATATATATATATATATATATATACATTTATATTTCGTATACCTACATAAACAACATTTAACCCTAGAAAGCTAACGCTTTTTAATTATACCTTAAGACTAACACCACGTAAATTTTACGTACTATGGAATTTTCCCTAAAGCGCCTTTTTTATTTTGTTTACTTTTTGTTTATTAAAAATAAAAATTAATTCATGTAAAGGTAAACAAAAACATATACCTATTAACAAAAACTTATAGACAAATAAAATAAATTTTTGATATCAAATCATAGGTGTAATATAATAAATAATTACATATATGAATGTATGTATGTATATACCATCAGTTCTGGTTAATGTTGTCGCTCTAAAAGCACTTTAACGACTAAAAATGATTTGTTTATCGTTTTGAGTTTGCTTAGAAACTACTAAAAAAAGCACTTGTTGAATTTGGTACCGTTAGGTCGCTGGATGCTTGTGTAGCAACAATAATAATAAAACTACACGTAAAATTTACGTAGGCTAGCCTTCTAGGGTTAATTTATAAAAATATAGATATAATGAAAAGTTGATATTGCGAAGCTATTAAATTGGCTTTAAAATTCCTACCTCTATTCAAACCTGATTTAGCTTTATATTACTTTAATATCTGGTCACACTGTTCACATATATTTTTTATGAAAAACATAGATGGAAAATACACAGAAACACAAACATACATAGGTATGTACATCTGTATACTTTAAAATATTCTCTCCTTTGATATTTCTCTCCACAAGTTTCTCTGGCTCTCTTTAATGGTCCTGCCAGGGCTGCCAGAAATTTTTCGTGAAAAATCAGCAAATTTCTAAAAAAAATATCGGCATTATTGGCACTTTCATTTCTTAAAATCGGCCAAAAATCGGCATTATATTATATTTTACTTTAACATATAAAAACTTTTTTCATTAAAGATAATTCAATAATAAGAAATTTAAAAGAAACGATTTATAATTTTATTTATTTAGAATGATTTTTACTTACCAAAAATACAAAAGATCAACTTGGTTTTTATAGAATAGTATAAAATAATTAAGTTAAAATACACAAGTCTTTTCCAATAGTACTTCAGAGCTTTGCTATTATATATCAGAGTTTACTAAAAATTATCTCTAGATTCTGAAATACGATTTCCAAAATACAATTAAAAATTTAGAATATTATCTAATATGTAACGGTAAATTCTAAAATTTTTGAATAAAATTCTTATATATTATTAAAAAATTCTTAAAAATGTTATTTATTTCGATGTTGAAGCAGTTAAAGTCTTTCAATTTCAAATAATCCTTAGAATGAAGAATTCCTTCTAAAGTT
This sequence comes from Linnaemya vulpina, assembly GCA_963675445.1. Taxonomy (NCBI): domain Eukaryota; kingdom Metazoa; phylum Arthropoda; class Insecta; order Diptera; family Tachinidae; genus Linnaemya; species Linnaemya vulpina. Next base: position 51,133,767 of record OY776279.1, on the reverse strand, counting down.
TTATTTTCAAAGAAATATCGGAATTTCATTTTGTTAAGATTCACTTTACTGAATGTTAGCTCAACGTTTGCTTATGAAAGTGGAAGAATAAAATAAAGTGAATATATTTAGTAGGAATTGGTAAAGCTGCAGCTTCAGTTTTATTCGTTTTATTTCTGAAATTTTTTTACAAAAATATTCCACATTTATTTCAGACTTTTGAAACACATCTTTAAAATTCAAAAATTTCAATTCTCTGAACTCAGACTCCAAAATTTGTCTCTCATCTCTTGATTAGAATTTTGGAAACTGGTCTATCCATACACGATCTAAATATATTTTTATTATGAATTTGGTATTAACTATATATAAATATTTAAAAATCAACAACAAGGCAATTGAATTGTTATATTACTATTAAGCATGACATATCAAATAACTTATTTTGATATATACATACTGTCACTTCATATCATAGATGTACATATGTATGTCTATATGTACTACATACATATGTATGATTATGAAAGATCTTACTTGTTATGATTGCTCTCTTTACTTCTTAGTAAAACAGATTTCTGATGTTAAAAAATCGTCATTTTTAGGGGGTAAGATCGGCAATTCGGCAAATTGAAATTTTTGAGGTAAAAAGTCGGCAAAATGCCGATAAATCGGCATTTCTGGCAGCCCTGATTTACAGCCAAATTATAATGTTATTAAGAGATTGAAAAACAGAAATATTATATTCATATTAAGAAGCAAGCATTCATATTCTTAAATAAAATAATTCAATTTAATTTTTTTTTTAATTTTAAATTAAAATACTCAATTATAATTCTTCTAGTTTTTTGACCTCTTTTTGATTAATAATATGGACTAACATATTCAAAGCTTAAGTTCTTTTTTTTTAAATAAATTATAAATTGTTTTTCGATATTTCGTCACTCGTTTGTGTGACTTCTTCAGGAAATTTATTTTTTATTTGATGTGAAAAAATTATATTTGTGTATGAAACAACAATATGAAAGTTATTTGTCAACAAAATACTAAAAGATTCAAACAAAATTTAAATAAATTTAAAATATAGGAACAATAATAAACAATTTAAATGTATACATGCATATATACTTAAAAAAGAAACATTCCTAAAATGAATTTTCAATCCTACTTATATATACATATTAGATATCTTAAAACCAAATTCAAGAAGTTTATAAACAAATTTACATAAGTTTAAATAATATAAATTTAAATAAATTTATAATAGTATTATAAATAAATAACAGCCATTCTTAAGTATGTATGTATGTACATATATACAAACATACACAACACATGATATATATATATATATATATATATATATATATATATATACATATATATATATATATATATATATATATATATATCAAAACACACGTGTTAACATCAGGTTGATACAGTTCTCGGATTGTTTTTCACAATAAAATTTGTGTAAATAGAAAACTGTTATCACATTCAACTAAGCCACCTAAACAGTGATGATAAACACAATATACACATGAGCACTGAAGATGAAAGTGTAGCGACTTTCGAAAACAGCTGTTCTGCTCTGCTGTGTAAGTTGAATAAAACTGATGTTGACTTCCTTTGTGACTAGGAATATTTATCATCATGTATTTCTGAGATTTTAACTAAATTAGAACAATTAGCCTATAAAAATATTAATATAGCAAAAATAAAATGTTCATAAAATAAACAAATCACAAAATATATTAATGCCCAATAAATCAGTGGCTATTTAAATGTCATTTAACTTTAAATGCCATTTAAATACCAAATTTCGATTTTCATCGCAATGCCCCTCAATAGCCATTTAAATTTAATTTAAATAGAGCACAGAAAACATATGATTTTGATTATTTTTCTCTTAACAAGAAAAAACATTGTGATGTTGAGAAAAATTTTGTAAAATGTTTGAAAAAGTTACGTAAATAAAGTTAAGTATCAATGGAATAAAGGTAAAAATCAATAAAATATTATTTATTGTACAAATGGACTCTTAACTCAATTGAAAAACTTAAAATAATATCATGCGCAACACTTGGAATACTTTGAATCATAAACAAAACACATATTTTCTAAGCAATGGCGATTTTTGTTTACATACATGCTGCTAAATAGACTTTAAACATTTATCAAAATTAACTAAATGTGCATTTAAATAGCCACTGATTTATTTGGCATAAGTTACTCAAAAATTGTGTTTGCAGTAAACATGAGAAAGATAATAAATAAGCCATTGGATTTCGTTGCTACATACTGGTTCCCGCATCTTAGAGAAGCACAGAAAGTTTGAATTTTAATAATATAATGGCGTGTAACATCTTTATATTATAGAGCAGTGATAGCCACTCCATAGCCTCGAAAGACAGTCAATAATCGTATTTTTTACACACGGTCTGCAATTTACACGTATACAACAACTTTGTTCGTTTCAAAACATCAGTCTATCATTAGTCTCTGCTCAAGCTTTGTGAAAGCAGCACCAGGCACGGTCTCCATAATATAGAGTCTTTGGTACTGCCTTTAGTTTTTTATCCAAATAAATGAGTTTTCAAAATTACGGTTTTCCCAAGTCCCCAGAAGAGCTAGAGACTTCATTCTTAGACTGATCGATTGGAAGTGAGCTAACTTAGAGTGGTATTGAATCAGAATCGGAAGGACAGTTCCAGAGCTGGGAAGCTTAAACCTATTTCTCGACGCAAAATTAACACCAAAAACCGACTATTTTTTTGTTTATTTGAAAATTGAACCTATTTCATGCTTTGGGGCTCCCCAATTGTCCATTTAAAACTAAAAAAAATTTTTTTCCCAGGGATGGGAAATTAAATTTTTTTTCTTGCACATCCGCTATTTTGTGGTACATATAATAACTAAAATATTTAAAAATTTTATGTTTTTCTTAAATGAACCCGTCTTTGGTGTAATGAAGATTTGCATCGATGAAAAAAAAAAAAGTTTTAATTTAAAGTTCCTATTCAGGGTCAGGAAATTTCAATCTTTTTTATACAATAAGCTAACCAACTGACGTCGTTTTTTCTTGGAAAAATTATTTTTTATTTCGGAAAAACAAAACTGGTATCAAAAATTAAAAGAAAAATCAAAATTGCGATTCCAGGGTTCGATACTCCAATATTATGTAGTACATGAAAGTAACGAAAGTGGTTACATATTTGTAGTTTTTCTAAAATAAAACCACTTTATACATCATGAAGACTTCCGTTGGTAAGAAATAATTTTAAAAAAATCAATTTTCACTTCCAGGGATCGGAAATTTAATATTTCTGGCACATTCGGTATATCGTGGTACATATAATAATTACAATGTTTAAAAATTTTCAGTTTTTCTTAAATAAAACCGTTTTATACATTAGGAATATTTGCTTAGATGGAAAAAAAATTTAACAGTTAAAAATTCTCATCCAGGGTTAGGAAATTCAAATTTTTCATACATTAACACACCCAAAAATGAACTAACTTCGCTTTTTCCTGGTTAAAATTATTTTCTATTCTGGAAAAACAAAATTGGTATCAAAAATTTGAAAAAAAATCATAATTTCGATTCCAGGGTTGGATACAGCAATATATTGTAGTACATGAATATGACAAAAATGGTTACAAATTTGTAGTTTTTCTTAAATAAAACCTCTTATACATCATGCAGACTGCCATTGGTAAAAAAAAAATTTTTTAATTAAATTTTCGCATCGAGGGATCAGAAACTAAATTTTTTTTGGCACATTCGGTATTTCGTAGTACATATAATAACTTAAACGTTTAAAAGTTTCAAGTTTTTCTTAAATAAAACCCTTTTATACATCATTAAGATTTGCATTGATGAAAAAGTTTTTCGCTTCCAGGGGTAGGAAATTGAAATTTTATATAAATCAAAGGGCAACTAATGGAGTTTTTTTTATTAATGAAAACTATTTTTTAATTCAGGAAAAGACAAAATTAATATAAAGTATTTAAAAAATCTAAATTTCGATTCCAATATTTTGTATAACATGAAAGTTGCCAAAATAGTTAAACATTTGTAGTTTCGCTTAAATAAAACCACTTTACACATTATGAATACTTGTAAAAAAATACTATGAATACTTTGTAAAAAAAAAATTGAAAAATTAATATTTCATTTCCAGGCGTGGGAAAATATGCAACTGAAGTTGTTTTTATTGCGCTTATAAATTAGAAAGCACAAAATTGGTACTTAAAAATATGTGTAATGCCCGACATACGTTGTTGGAGGGTATATAAGATTCGGCACAGCCGAAAATAGCACTTTTACTTGTTTTTTCTCACTTGCATTCCTCATGTAAAGCAAAAGAAAAGTACACACGCACACAAATATTGTAGCACAATCACAAACAAGTTTGCATGTGTTATTTGCTTATGTTTTTTTCCACCTTCCGTTTAGTACCTTGATAAAACCTACTTTTAAACATGTTGGATGACCAACGATCCAACACGTTGGTTTCTGCTTTTTTTTTCGTTTTTTCCCTTACTGCCGGCACCAATAAGGATTTTAAAATTTTATTTTGTGATTTGTTCTACATGCGTCTTTTTATAATGTATTTATTTGATACAACTTAGATTAATTGACACAACAAATAAATTTCATATTATAATAGTACAATGACAGTATGTCAAATAGTTAATTTATTAACAGATATGTGCAAGTTTTTTTTGTCGATATGTATTTCGATGCTATGCTTCAGAATCAATAAAAAACCTATTGTGGATTTTATGCTAGTTAGGGCCGTTTGCCTTTTAGCTAACGATATGTATTTTTATTGGTGGCAAACATTTTTTGTTAAAAATGGCAGATTTGTTGTATTTAAATGTTTTTTGTACAAATATTTGATTAAACATTTAGTTTATCCAATTTGAAGCGGGTCTTCAAACGAATAGCACAGGATTGCCGATCCATTTATATACGCTTGAAAAGAAAACATTTATGAACAAAAGTTTTGTTCATAAATGTACTAAAAGGTTACCGCATTGTTTTACAAAGCAGTGTTGCCATACAATGTTACTTTTCCTTGTAAAATTTTTTTTACTATGTTGCAATTCAAACTGCATTTATGAAGTCAGCCGAATTCTCAGAGAGGAGAGGTTTGAAACTTTTCAAAACTGTGGTTGTAATATATAATATAAATATTTAAAAAAATTAAAACGAATAATAACGAGCAACAACTATTTGTTGGGTGGCGTTTGTATAAGTTTTACAGCCCACTATATTTATTATAGTATAGTTTTAAAAATCATTTGTAAATTGTCAAATGATTTATGAAAGTGTTTGCATAAAACGAGATATCTCACACTTCACAAAATTGTGGTTGAAGTCTACAGCTGAAAAAATAAAATTCGTTTATCAAATAAGAATTCCAATGTATCAAATAGTAAATATCATGTATATATATATATATATATATATATATATATATATATATATCTATATAAATACATATATATGTATATATATATATATATATATATATATATATATATATATATATATCTATATATACATATATATATATATATATATATATATATATATATATATACATGATATTTACTATTTGATATATTGGCATATACATATATCTTCGATGTTACTAACTTAAATTTTAACTACGAAAAATTCGTCTGAAGCACCCTATAAAGCTATCTGAGGTGCAGAGGATAGCGAGTAAGACGCACTTAATATATCAGATTTGCTTTAAAATTGTGATATGCGAAATATATATTTGGTAGCATGGCAGGGCATTTTATATTACAAAGTACTTCAGTATTAAAACAATGTTTTTGAAAAAGATTAGGATAATTTTGATACTGATATGAATAAGTTTGTTTGTAACGCAGGAAAAAAAATTTATTTCTTGTCAAATTATCTCTGTAATACTATTTTTCTTTTCACGTTTTTAAGTTTAGCCCAGAGGTGAACAAGATTAAGCTAATGTTGTGTAAGTGAGCGAAAAAGATAAACACACAGCCAAAAACAATTTGCTGTTACTAATTTAGTTGAAACTAAAACTCACTTTTTATTGAAAATTTTTAAGAAAACAACATAAATGAATTAAAACCTTTTTAATTTTGATTATGTGCGCGGGATTTTAGCTAGTTCCTATGCGTATTTCACTGGGGCTAATGCAGATTATCAGGGAACCTTTACCCAGCATTTCTTAGATAACTAAGAACATTATTTGAAATTTCCACTTTAATAAGTGCGAAACTTAAAACATATATCAAAGTCATACCAAGAACTCACTGATCACTTTTCCTTTTTTATTTTCTTACGTATTTATTTTACAATTGGTTGACATTTTGCCGACTCTAATTGTAGTTGTAGGAGAAATAAAGAACAACTAAAAATAGTTTCAATGTTAAAACAATCTAATTAGAGTGCTGACAATATATGTTATTACATTTTTCGCAAGCACTTAGTGTATATATTTTGAAATTGTCGTTTTTCAAACATCTTTGATTTTAATTAATTGCTGATTTTTTTTCTCCAAAATCTGATTAAAAATCCTTTACCCAACATTTATCAGAACAACTAAAAATATTATTATTTAATAGATGACACTTTGCTGACTCTAATTGTAGTTGTTTTAGAATAAGATAACAACAACTAAAAATTTTTTTATTGTAAAATAATTTAGTTTGAGTGTTGACAACATATGTTATTTTATTTCGCATAAGCACTTGCTTTTTTAATTTTAAAATTGGTACATATTTTTAGGAATTTTTGAAATTAAACCTCTTTAATTCGAATTTTAAAAAAAATCTTACTAAAAAATTCAAAGTCATCAATTGCGCTAGTTCCTATGCGAATTTCACTGGGGCTATACAGATCATCCACTTTAACAAGTGAGAAGTTTAAAACAAAAAAACAGGTAAAGGAACTAAAGTACAACGGTATTTTGCCTGGTTCTTGGATTTAATAATTATAACATAGTATTTTTCATTAACCTGTAATTCTAAATCGAGAACATTAGGGTAATTCTAATATTTGTTGCTGCAGTATATGTGGAAATTGATGGATAATAAGTGAGCCAGTTTTAATTTGATATCGTGCGGCTAAAATCATTTGGAAATCCAACAAATTAACCTTATATTCCGAATCAGACTGATCTGAATAACTTATTTCGTGAATTAGGGCTCTCAGAAAACAAGTTTGAGCGTCTTGCATCAAAATTAAAACAATGTAATTTGGTGCAAAAGGACGTGAAAGTCTCGTACTTTCGAAATAGAGAACAAGCCTTTTTTGAGTTATTTCAGCTGAGAAGAAGATTTGGTATTTTGTGATCGCCACATACATAACAAAATAAGTTTGGAGGTTTGTTACAAATCCTTGACATTTTGTAATAATGAAAGCTTTTTTGGATTCTTTAAATGCTTTATTTCCGATTGTTGCTGATTTTAATCGTACGATATCAAATTCAAACTGACTCACTTATTGTCCATCAATTTCCACATTTACTGCTACAATAAATATTAGAATCTGTCCTTATCTTCTCGATTTAGAATTACAGGTAAATAAAAAATACTATATTATAATTTTTAAATCCAAGAACCATGCAAAATACCATTGTACTTTACTTCCTTTGCCTGTTCACCTAACGAAATGCTATCGTCATGCATATGAAAGGTTGGTTGCCTTACAACATTGGGTACCTGCGGTAAATTGAAAATAAATTCGAAATTTTTTAGCTGATTTTTATGGTTTATAACTTTTTTTATATCTAAGATCTGTAGCTATTATACAAAGATGAAAAATGTTGAATATTTGCCTTAAAATTCATTTTTAGTCTGGAAAAAACTACGAATTTTGCACCAAAAAAAATTTTTTTTCTCGATTAATTTCTGAACAATTCCAAAACAATTTTGTTACACATCTTCTGGCGTTTTACTTTTTAAAATCGGTTGACTCGTTCCCGAGTTAGGGTGAAATATTCCTATGTACCTGGCTAATTTAGGGGCAAAAAATTGCCACGCCTATAAAAAAAATCTGGACCTGATGAAAAAAAAACCGAAAACGGATTCGAGTTTAGCGCATCACAATCCATGTAGTGCACATAGTTTTATTTAAAGGAGCGACAAAAAGTTATTTTTTGCAGAGCAGTGTTATTTTTCTTCATGTCCTATTTTTGGTTTGAATTTCCGTAAGTCATTTGAAAATTTTTCCCCTTTAACTTGGTTACCAATTTTTTAATTTAGATTTTTGTTAATTGTAGCCAATTTGTATCAAACTATTAAATGTTATATAAATTTTTAAAAAGCGTACGAGAACTGTTACAAACCATTGGTAAAACACTTTATATTAAGCATCTGTGCTGTCATTTGATTATAATTCTTCATGTCTTATTTTTTGGTTTAAATTTTCTTAAGTAGATTTGTACATTACATATGTATAATAACATCTTTACCCTTTTATTGGGAGAGCATGAGCCATACCTGTTTTTAAATTTTTTAATTGTGAGTAATTTGTATCGAACTATTTATCGCTATATTAAATTTAGTTTTAAAGGGTAATATTCAAAAGGTATATTGTAATTCAGAAAGATGTATAAACATTCCAAAGGTCAAGCGAAAGTCAATATCAGTTTTACATATTCAACTTACAAGTCAGAACAGCTGTTCCCGAAAATCTTTGCACTTTCATCATCAGTTCTAGTGAGTATTTTTATTTTTTACCACTTAGTAGCTGATTTAGTTGAATGTAATACCATTTTCAATTTGTGCTAATTTTATTATGAAAATGCGTACGAGCAATTTCTGAACAATTAGCCTATAAAATTTAATTTTTAATGTTTTTTTTTTCATTATGAAGAGTATACAAATTTTTGAAAACTTAAGCTGCGACAACATATTGCAAGTGAACTCGCAATGGCATGTGTAAATAGTAATTGCAATGGTAGGAAATTCTACTATTTTGAAAAAATTTTTATTGATAAGACGTATACTTGAATGTCAGTACTAGCATTTGTAAGTGCAAGATTGCCAATTCTCACTACAGCAATACTCTACAAGAGATTTTAAATCAATGTTTACACATGTATATACATATATGTATATATATATATATATATATATATATATATATATATATAAATATAATATGAAATTTATTTGTTGAGTGGTCAAGCAATGCACATGCATTTCATTGGCGCTTTTTACCAAATCGTCAGTAGACTTCAGCCACAGTTTTAAAAAGTTTCAAACTTCTCAACTTATTAAAAGACTTTTATAAACCATCTGAGAATTATGTTAATAAATTAATTATAAATATTCACAAATGATTTCAAAAAATCACTTTATAATAAGTGAAGTAGGCTATGAAACTTATACAAACCAAAACCCAACAAACAACTTTTATTCGATACTAATCTATTTAATTTTTCTACACCAATGAAATGCATATAGACATGGCTTAACCACCCAACAAATAAATTTCATATTATAATAGTACAATGACAGTATATCAAATAGTTAATTTATTAACAATTAAATTGAGATTTTGTTTTTCATTTTGCCTTGTAAATACTTTCATTGTTATCCAAAGGATTTCTAATTGTATGAAGGTGTAGAATAATAAAATAGATTGATATCGAATAAAAGTTGTTTGTTGGGTTTTGGTTTGTATAAGTTTCATAGCCTACTACACTTATTGTAATGTGATTTTCTGAAATCGGTAGCAGAATTCTCAGATGGTTTATAAAAGTCTTTTAATAAGTTGAGAAGTTTGAAACTTATAAAAACTGTGGTTAAACTCTATGACGATTTGGTATAAAAGCGTAAATGAAATGCATATAGACATTGCTTAACCACCAAAAAAATAAATTTCATATTATATATATATATATATATATATATATATATATATATAGTTAATAAATTAACTATTTGACATACTGTCAAAAATATCTATATATATATATATATATTAATCAATAGATTTGTTTAAGTTTTTAGGTTATTCAATATTAATATATATATATTTATTTCGATATTTCGCTAGCCTTCGGTTAGCTTCTTCAGGAAATAATTTCCTGGAAATAATTTCCTGAAGAAGCTAACCGAAGGCTAGCGAAATATCGAAATAAATATATATATATTAATATTGAATAACCTAAAAACTTAAACAAATCTATTGATTAGTAAACGAAAAAAAAGGTTAAAAAATCAGATATAATATATAAATATATATATATATATATATATATATATATATATAAATATATATATATATATATATATATATATATATATATATATATAATATATATATATATATATATATATATATAAGTTACAGCCTACTTAACCTGAGATGCGAAGTAAACTAAACCTTACTAAAGTGAAGAATTTTCGAATCGAATACGTTCGATAAGCTATCACAAAGAATACTCGTTTATACAAACCATTTTGGAAATTTACGCGTCAATACAAATTGAAAATGCACAAGTAAAAACAAAAGTTACAGCCCACTTGACCTTATATGCGAAATAAATTAAAGCTGGCTAAAGCAAAGAATTTTGGAAATAAATTTTTGTATGTAGAACATGGAAGGTAAAAAGAAGTAAAAAGAAGGTAAAAAGAAGTAAGAGCAGAAAATATATTTCTGAATTTAACTACTTTATAGTTCAGTGTAACAGTATAAATACATGTTAGCAAATCCACAATCGAAGTATAAATATCGAAAATGTGGAAACGGTTATTCCCAATGATGTTGATCAATTCATATTGAGTACAATAGAAGCAGTAAAAAAGGTAAAAAAGTAAACAACAAATTTAATATCAGCTTGGTACGATTGTTTTCGTTAAATAATTAAGCCGACCGAGTAATTTCCCAAGTTTCTTTGATAGAATATCTCTTGGCGCATCAGCCATTACATCAATTCAACAATGAAACAGGCTTTGAAAATGAAGAGGTTTTCAAAAATTTTGTAATGTGAAGTGTTTTATACATCGTCATACAAAGTGCATATTGTGACAATAACGTTTAAGTGAATGGTAGTAAGCTGTAAATAGTTTTTGTAATTACATGGGTTGTTTTTATTATGTTGATATATTGTTTAAAAAATCTTAGGTACTCTTGCATTTTATATTACGATACTAATGGATTTGTACATATAAATTTGAATCTTATTTGCTCTTCCGGATTATAGAACTGCACCATAACATAACATAACAAAAACATTTCCAATATGCTCAAGATATCGAAATACCAACTAAAATATATGTGGGGATGAATGTCAGAGTTCTTAATGCAGCAATATTAAACAATACACATATAAATAATTTTTACATATAAAATTGGAATAATAATAGTATTAGTATATATAATATACGAAATGTACAAATCTGTAACTAACTTTAAGTTGAAATACATAAATAAATATCATTAATTAATATAAATATTTGAGTTATAAATATGTTACATTGTGGAGCCAAATTTAAATAAAATACATTCGCTTTCGAACTATTCTTAATGATACAAAATACAATAATTTAGTGATATCGTATTGTACTTGCTCATAATATCATTGGATACTACTTTTCGATATCTCGAACTTATCTTTCATAAACATTTGCCAATATTTGAAGTTTTATCAAACATTATGCGATAACCAAATCGAATAACTAAACGAATATAGCTAAAGCGGATCTTCAAAATCTAATGTTTTTTCAAACAAAACTAAACTACATTTAAGCTTTTTTCGATATATTTTCGACCGTTATTCTCACAAGTTTTGCACGTCAAATGTTCGAGATACATTTCATATTAATATTATTATCCATCGTCTTGGTCAAGTGGGAGCTTCCACAAGCACATGCTTTGTAGTCAGTTGGATATAATTGGGAGTGTGTAGTATTTACCACATCAGCATTTTGAATCGTAATGGCAGTTTTAGCATATGTTGCCAATAAAAGGAACAACAACAAAGCCGCCATAAGCAGGATTTTGTGAACAGTTGTGCGGACAATTTACTTTTCAGACAACACAAGTAAACATTGCTATTATATCTAGAAGTTTTTAGTGTTTCTATCGCAAACACACATACAGATATCGTTCGAGTGTTGTTTTTTCTTGTACGCAAAGCTGTCACTGGCACACATCACACTCCATTAAGAGCATGCAGGGTGGCCAAAAGAAGTCGTTTGTAGTTACATATACATATATAATATTTTAGGGTTTACTATTTTCCTTTGATGCCCCATTGCTGCATGTAAGAGTAAATCTCACCTATTGGCATTTTTCATAATATGCCGCCTGATGCTGCTCCTGATACCATGGTGAAATATATATAAAGTTGCAGTCATTTTCTAAAATCTTCGGGTAATATATTACGGTTTTACTATAATATCAAAAATTTTTCATTTAATTGACCGCCATTATATTTTTTTGTCTACCTTTTACTGATCCCCATATGTAGTTAGCACCTGAATTAGGTTTAAAACGAGTCCATCAAATTAATAATGATAAAAAGATTTTGGTAGTAGAAATGTGTATTTGCATGTGACATTTGTGCCCCTTCTTTATTTTGATCTGTTATTGTTCCATTAAATTATATTTAAATCATATAATATATAAAATGGTTTCAACTTTACAAAAATAAATTTTTATTTTTAATATATATATATATATATATATATATATATATATATATATTTAATATATATATATATATATATATATATATATATATATATATATATATTTATTTATTTTTAATATATATATATATATTTTTATACTGGTAGCATTGGATTCGGCCGCAAAAATAAAAATTATATTAATACTATCGAACCCCCTCCCCTGCACACTTCGTAGTGCAAAAAAGAAAATAAAAAAATTAATTCGAATTCATTTAAATCAGTGATAAACTGCTTTTATTGTAATGCTCTGTGGTAAACAACATTTGTTGTTTTTCCATTTTCGGTGAAAATATACGAAACCGATAGTTTGCCAACGCGCGAACAGGCTACATAGAACTGTCCATGTGAGAAAACTGGATACACTAAATTCAGTCGACAAATTTCTAAAGGAAACTGAAGTCGTTTAAATTCAAATGGTATATCAGACAGAATCATTGGGATGCGTGGAATGAATACATCTTCGCCTTTTAATTTTACAGTTAAAATAGTAGCTTGAATTACATAAGCCATCAACCTTTTAATAGCAAGTCTTGTACCATTATACAAACGGGGTTGATTGATATTATGAAGCATAATAATAGTGGCACCAAATTTCTATTGGAAATTATGCGGAGGCAATCCTGGTAAGTCCATTGAATTCTAAAATTCTGTAGGATAATTCAAAACATTTTCTTCATTGGTAACAGTATCGGCAGACTTGTACAACACCACTTCGCCAGGAATCTTTGATTGTATAGCCATGTTCAATTCAGTAACATCTTTGTTCTTTGCCGCTAAAATAACTCTGGCACTCAACCATGCATGGCACATATATTGTTGTGTTACGTAAGTGAAAACACATTCAATAAATTCCTCTTTTGACTGTAGGAAACGGCAAAAATCATTTGGCAATGTTATCAATCCGGTGTCATAAATAGGCAATGCACCGTTCCCAATTTTCGGCAATTGCTTAGAGAACTTATCAGCAGATGGATCATTCTACAACTGAACACGAACATTGATAGTGAGTTTCGATATTTTAACAAATTTCCATACATATGAAGACTTTAACCAAGCGTTAATTTCATCGGCAGCTGCCGATCTAGGAATGACGTGCAATGTTTGCCTAAAATCGCCTGACAATAAAATCAACGCACCACCAAAAAACTCAGAGTTATCTCGGAGATCTTTCATTGTTCTTTCCAAAGCTTCAAAAGGTTTACATATGACGTGGGCTGTGCATGGACCGTGTATCATATTTTGCACAACAACATCATATAACTCAGGATAACTTACTTGATCTGGAATTTTAGAACACATAACATTGTCAACTTCATGCGATGTGATTTTATTCACCAATCATATTGAAATGTGAGCGTGTGGCAAACCACGCTTTTGCCATTCCACAGAATACATCCAGAACTTCACGTCACCAAACACTTTAGATTTCACGCTAAAACCCATAAGCGCTTTCAATTTCTGCTTAAAAACACGGAAAGTGATATCATGGCGGTCGGTAGGACTTTGGCCATCGAATAAATTATCTTTAATGTCACTCCATTGCGGATTACACGTAAATGTTATAAATAAATCTGGTTGACCGTAATGACGCACATAAGTCATTGCATCCTACGCGTACTCATGCATATGACGTGGGCTGTGCATAATGTATTTAAATATTTATGTTTTTAGTGTTGTATTTATATGCAATTTATTTCATAGATCCCCGAAGTTGTGATTTAGAAAAGCTAAGTATATAAATTAAATTAATGGTTTCACCAAAATTTAATTGTAATGAAATTAAAAATGAATTACATTTCAGTTTTTTAAAATATTAAGTCAAATTTTTCGAAATGACTGCGGTGTTCACTAAAATGGCTATAACTTATAAACCAATACACATGTAGAAACTGTATTTACAAACAACTTATTTTTATATATATAGATGACTTCAACCACAAAATTAGCGTCTACAACAACTGTCGGTAGCTTATTGCAGTAAATGTGTATAATTAATGCTAATGCAATCACAAATCTTCGACAAAATGGGCAATTTCGTTTAAATAAAACTTATGGCATTTTTTGTTGTTGTAAAAGAGAAATGATCCAAGAATTTGGTTATGTTGCGCAATCAAAGAAATTATTCTCTGTATGATATCTCGGTCCACGTCAAAAATCATAGCAACAAAACGTATTACAACGCAGCCTCAATTAAGTGTTCTACACAATGGCATGAAAGCCTAGTAGAAATCTGACTGATTTAAGAAACCGCTTTAAATTGCAAGTTATATTGCAAGAACATCATAACCTACGCTGGTTTTGGCGCAAACATATTTCTGTCCCAGCTCACAAATATATATCTCTGATGGAAACTCTTATATTATGAACATTTTCATACATTGTTCAATAATGCAGGACTTGCAAAAAAAACCTGTCCCACCACACCACCAAATTTTTTTTAGCTCGATAGTGGATCACACACTTTACTAACAACGCTGACAAATCCAAAAACAATGTGCAGTTATTGTATCCCAATGTACCAAAACAATTAAAGAAAAAACACTGTCAACTTGCATAACAATGTCACCTTATATATGTTTCGCCATGGTTGAAACAATTTGTTCGGTCTGATATAAAATTGCTTTCGCTTCTGTCATAATTAATGCTCCTTTTGTTGATATTGTTTTGTTCGTTACTACAGCTAAGGTTTTATAAGTATGTATCTAAAACGCTCTTTTATTTTAAAATAGTCATATCTTACATAAGATGAAATTTAGAGATATGATATTAAAGTTTTGAAATGTATATATGCCCTAGAACACGATTATACAATATACATATGTACATACATATATTTTGCTATTAAGATTCAGATTGAGATACAATGCTGGATTTCTCGCAATTGCATATGATATGAAAGTACACTCTTGTTTTTGAGACAGGATGTATGTAAAGTACATATGTATGTGTGTATATTGTGGGATTGATTTTAAAAAATTAGCGAAGCAATTATATTGAGCTTCTGAACTATTTATTTGTAGTTAGTACGTAGTTTATTCAGTGAATAAGATTTATCTGAGTTATTTTATATCGTGCATAGAGGGCCACACGAATTAATTTTTATTTTAATTACCAACGAAATCTTATTAATAGAAATATATTCCACTAGTATATTAGGCGCTACTTCGTTAGCGTATGTTGCTATTCACCGCGAAAAATATGATCTTTTGTGCGGCTTGTATTTTTTATCATACTTGTTCAAAAGGGTACCTTTTTATTTTGAAGTAAGTATCTTTCCTCAAAAGTACTCAATTGAAAGGAGTAAACACATTTGCATATTTTTTAATGGTTTAATATTTATAAATGGTTTTAAGACTGTAATTATAAAATAAACTTTCTAATTAAAAGATATATATCAACATTCTTTATACAAGCTTTTAGCCACTCTAAATTTCCTACCTAACACGGCATTTCACGAAAGTGTTGTCTACACAGAGAAAAGTTTAAAAGGATCAATGAAATGCGTATCAAAAACTTCTTATTTATCTCAGTAAATTTACAAATATCCTTATTAGTAAATAAAATAGTTTAGTCTCAAAATCAAAAATTAAGTTCTAAGGGATATATAAAGATGTTATGAAAATATTCTAGTCAAGTCGTTAAGAAGCTTATAATATACTAAACTTAAAACGAGATCTATGTGCACCCCTCATAGTGAACCATTTCGCGACAAGGCGGCCAAAACTAATTTTTTACTATCACCAATTGTAAAAGGTAAAAGTTAATTCGAAAGTAGACACTTGTATACCTTGGGAATCAAAATATTTAAACTTTATTTTAACTACATCACAGTGAACAGGGTGACTCAAAATGGACATTTTCATTATTTTGCTAAAATGAGAAATATCTT
Source organism: Linnaemya vulpina (assembly GCA_963675445.1). Classification (NCBI taxonomy): domain Eukaryota; kingdom Metazoa; phylum Arthropoda; class Insecta; order Diptera; family Tachinidae; genus Linnaemya; species Linnaemya vulpina. The sequence goes on along the minus strand of OY776279.1, from coordinate 51,117,185 downwards.
AATAAGTTTTTAACATCTATAGCTTTTACGGTTTAAAAGATTTCTAAACAAAATAAATTTTGTATAATTGCCCACTTTGTTAACTATACTAGTAGCAAAAATTTAAAGCTCCAAAGTTTCCTACACTTAATAGAGCATAACCTTTAAAGTTCGTACAGAGACTAGATCCATCTTATAGTCCAAACTCTCCTCTACAATCTTATACCCCATTGTATACCCGGCATGATCCGACCGTGACCACCAGAGCAATTTCTCTGATACGAAGTCAAATATTTTTTTTGAGTAAAATATGTGGTTTCTGTTGTGCTTATTTTTCAATTATTTTTTTATCAGATCGCTTTTATGAAAGACAGATTTCGGAAGGAAAAATAATTTAGTTTTCTTTTATTATAAAGGTATAAAACTGTTTTTTTTTCGGAATTGCTTAGGCATAATGTATATGTTGATATTTACAACTGCATCTTATATCTCAACAAATTATTGTAAAAAACATTGATATATAATAAGCGCTTAAAAATTGAAAGAGAAATTCCTGGAAAACACGTCTATTGTTTGAGCTCTGGTCTTCTCGTTGTTTATTTGGGAGTAAGATTATTCAAATTTTAACAATGGCTATATAGACGATATTATATATATATATATATATATATATATATATAGATGATATTTTCTTTCAACAAATTCATTTACACAATATTGAATTACATATACTAGGCAATCAAATTTTAAAAATATGCAGTACAGAAGAAGTTGAACTACACAAACAATATATTATAAATTTTGGAAAGAGATTGAAAGCACGCTATGTTAAATGATCTTATAACAAGTAGAGGATGTACGAACGTAACCGTGAATGGTACTCAAAGGAACTTGTTTTCGATATTATATCTGCAAACACCAAATGTGGAAAACAGGGTCGATCAGCAAAACCAATTGATGAATTTTGCAACTGAACCTGAAGGAATTGCGGGAAAGGGCAAATGAAAGTAATTCTGGGATTTCCTCAGAGTATAGGAATTAGGTCTCTGTCAAAAAGAATGTCGACCTCCACAAACTGCTATAACTGTCACTTCCACTTTAGCTGGAATTAAATTGCAAGAGCTTCTTGAACACACTATCGAACGGTTGTTAAGTACGCTTGATGCTAATCGCTTGAAATAACTTGGAAACGCCAGCCCCCATTACTTTAATTTCTAAATTGAATTATGGACAATGAAATACTCTTATCAACAAAGTATTGCAGACCAATCAAATTTACATTCAAAACATAAACAAAAAATATCATAACTGAAGAACTCCAAAATATAAAAGATCAAATTAATGCCTTTTAACCTGTAGTATTTACATTTGATGACCAGGAAATCGAAGCGAATATTAAAATATTTGCATGCGCTAATACGTTTTATGGAACATATTCTTAAATTAGGTTATGATTTGGATTTTGGCCCGTTAGGCGTTACAGTGAGAAAAAATAAGGAAAATGAAGTATTTAGAACTAGGCCCATTTATCGATCAGTCAAAGCAAGGAGAAGGAAACTAAAATGATGGAAATACTGTAAGGAGATTTTTTCAGTTCTAGAAACTGCATCATGTATCACAGGTGTAGATGTGGAATTAATAAGGCGGTTCAATATTATATTACAAGTTCTAGCATGCGGCAGAAAGATAAATGAAAAAAAATTTGGAGGATACGCAAAAAACAGCTATACTTTATACCGAAAAATACTCATCAACTGTCATAAAATTTTGTACCATGGGGAGCAAATAATTAAACATAATATGCTGCCAATAGGAAATCTATCTGAAGAAGCGCAAGAAAACAGAAAGAAAGACTACAGATTATTTCGCGAGCACAACACAAGAAAAATTTTTAGAAGTTGTACTAATGAAGTTCTGATTACTATTTTACTATGCACATCAATATGTCCAATATTCGACAAAAATGGAAAACCAACTACTTCTAGACGATTAATGTCAAGGCTACTTAGCAGATATCTATGCAAAATTTTTTTAAAACATAATGATATTGGAAATAAATCGTTATATTTATTGTTTTAAGATTTCAAACATACATTGCACAATTTTAAATTTACAAATTTTACTGTACGCCACACAGCGGACCATTTCGCGGGAAGGCGGTCAAAGATATATAACTTTTGAACGGATTGGAAATTCGATACGCGGTTTTCTTTGTTTACTAGGTGAGACTATAATCTTTAAGATAGAGTAAAAACCTTTAAAATCTATTTATTAGAAAATATTCATAGTGGATTTAAAACGCATTCTAAGTTTTAGCTGTTTCTGCTACAAAAGTGAAGTATTGAAACTTGTTATAAAAGTTTGTTTTACACTCCATCTGATATTTTGAGTCACGCTTACAACTTATACTTCATAAGAATTTAAAAATTTGTCAGAGAGTGGCAAAATTTGGCTACTACGAAATTATTAATACGAAAGGTCAAAGGATCGTTTTTTGAACAAGTTTGAATTAAAATTTAGTTAATAAAACAGCAAAAACAATACAAGTATTGATTAAATTTACTTTAAATAAAAATATTTTAATGAAGAAGGCGTAGATTTCTATTTACGCTCGATATGTATATAACATGGAAAATTTTATTAATTGTCAAATGTATTAATTTGAAGTCCTACAACGATAAACACAAGGTTTTTGTGATTTTTTTTTTTTTTTTATTACACAAGAAATTTTCTAAATAGCCTTGATTTACATCTTCTAATAGTAGTTTAGCTTCTACATCTAATTCAATAGAGTTAATTTTGCATTTTTGTCTAATATTGGACATATAGGGATCTGATGTACATTCATGGCTACATTCGTACATCCTTCTCTTGTTATAAGAGCATTCGTTATAACTTGCTTTCAATCTCTTTCCAAAAATTTATAACTTTTTGTTTGTATAGTTCAATTTCTTCTGTACTGCATATACATACATATGTATATTTAAAATTTAATTGCTTAGTATATCCAATTCAATATCGTGTAAATGTTAAAAAATATATATCGGCGAGATCTGTATAAGTGGACTTAGCCATGGTTAAAATTGTTATTCAAATAAACAACGAAAAAAATTCAGGTAGACAGGTAACATCACAATCAAGAAACGAACACGTACACACGCGCACATACGAAGGATGAGAAGACCACAGTACAAACAATGGACGTGAACCCTTGGCGTATAGTTTTTCCAGGAATTCCCTTTTAATTTTTAATGGGTTTTGATTTTGTACTTCTATTTGTAACAGCGCTTGTTATATATCAATTGTTTTTAAATTTTTTTATTAAATTAATTTAATAAAAATTAATTCGTTTGGCCCTCTATGCACGATATAAAATAACTCAGATAAATATTATAATTTCATGGTTCCCGAGGTATACAATTGTCTACTTTCGAATGATCCTTACCATTTTACAATTGGTGATAGTAAAAAAAAAGTTTTGGCCGCCTTTTCGTGAAATAGTCCACTGTGCGTCGACTATACAGAATTTTGGCGCTAATTTTGTATATTACAGATGCCGAGCGAATCACCTGCGCCAATAAAATATTTTTTGTTGATACTTAATTTGTCAATAAATAATATATTTATATATATATATATATATATATATATATATATAAATATATATATATATATATATATATATATATATTATATATACATATATATATATGCATATATATATATATATATATATATATATATATATATATAAATAAATATATATATATATATATATATATATATATATGTATATATATTATATATACATATATATATATATATATATATATATATATATACTTATATATATATATATATATATATATATATATATGTATATACATATGTATATATAAATAAAAAATTTATACAAAAACTGTTTATATTATATGTCATAATAATATATAGCATCATTGCATTGGTGCTGAAAGATACATTTTAATATATTCAACAAGAATACAATTATTATATACCCTACATTAATTTACGCAGCAGTATTTTTCGCTTGGGACAAAGGATCTAGTCTATGCAACATAAAAGTATATAACCAATAACAATTTTCTGCCATAAATGATAACACTTTCCGCCTTACAATGCTCTACGCAAACTAACCAATTTTTTATTTTATTCGAACAAAAAACTACACAACGCAAGATGAAATATGTTTGGCATCATATGTTTGACGAATACGTTCGATGCGGGTTGTAATATTACGACCCGCATATAAATTTTTTCCCGGTTGTCATGCACTTATATACATAATCTTTTGTAATAGTCAATGAAAACAATGTTTGTTTAACATTATCAGGTATGTTCTGGATTCTACTTTGAGGTAAAAATAATTTGTAACCACTTCAATTTGACGCTTTGGTGTTCTGCATTTTACTTTTTACTTTTCATTTCCGTTTTGCTTTCGAACATCAATTCGTAGTGAATTGCACTGTTCTAGAAACTACTTTAACACAAAAAGAAGTAGTTTGAAAATACTTTTAAATTTTATCGTGAAACTGAAAATTTTTTGCCGAAATATGTAAGTATAATTACAATGCAATTAAATAAAACGCTCAGGTTAAGATATTTTTGTTTGAATGAATATTTTGCATAATTGTAGGGGGAAACATAAGAATACCACACAGGATGCAATATTGTTACGATTTATGCAAAACAATCCAGATCTGGCAAAAGGATTTGCAAAAGGAGACCGTGTAAAGTTAGAAGAGTTGTGGAAAGAACTTACCGTTGAATTAAATAGTAATGGTCCTCCAACAAAGGACACATCTGGTTGGAAAAAGGTAAGCTACATTGTTCAAATAAAATGAATTACTTTTTAGTAATTGACAGTTTCTTTACAGGTTTGGATGGATCGGAAGGCATTAGTGAGACGAAAAATCGCGCATAATAGTTCGGAGGCCAGAGCGACTGGTGGAGGGCCATTTAATAAATGTGTGCTTACAAAAATGGAGGAAGCTGTTGGTCAGTTGTGTGGGATATTCACAGTCATCGAAGGCGTTGAAAACGCACTGGATTTTGGTGATGCACACACAGAAGAAGAAATTATAGTAGACTGCAATTATCTGCTAGAAGATATTGCTTCCACCAGTAAGGATGCTTCCACCAGCAAGGCAGCTTCCACTGCTACTCCGACTCCAAAACGTCAGAAAGACACGAGTTGGAATGACATTATGAAAGAGTGTATGAAAGGTCAGACTGATGCTATGGTGTCAATTGTGCAACAGCTCAAAGAATTTTGTAATGATAAAGACCATATAAAGTGCACAAGAGATTTAAAACGAGAGGTTAAGGACACTAATCGTGAACTCAAGGCAATAAGAAAAAGCATTCAAAACCACATCGAAGAAAAAGGGAAACATTATGTTCGAATGGAACACCTGAGAGAGGAGGAAATTAAAATAAAAAAAATAAAATTAGAGCTAGAGGAATTAAAGTTCAGTTACCATAGAGAAAATATGTGATTTCTAGTTGTGTGCCTTATTTTTATATAGGTTCTTAACTTCTAATTTGTACATTTCCCAATCAAATTCCGGTTTTAAAAAAAAAAAATTCAGAATTTTCCAAATCAAATTGGGTATCTTACAAATCAAATTCAGCATTTTTAAGACCAAATTCGTCAATTTGAAAATCAAAATCAGCCTTTTTTGAATCAAATTCCTTTGAAGTCCTAATTTTGATTCTTAAAATGCAGAATTGGGATTGAAAAATGCTGAATTTGATTTGTAAAACACTTAATTTGATTTGGAAACTTTTTAATTTGTTTTTTAAGTATCTGAACTTGATTTGGAAAAGCCCGAATTTTTTAGCTAAAAACCTATACATACATATGTAAAATTGAAGTTGTTCCTTTTTTATTTTATTTTTTAATAATTAATTTTCATTGATCTCGCTATAGTTAAAGTTTAAGTACACAGAATGTGCTGTTGATTTCTTTTTGTTTTTTTTAATTAGATAAAAATGTCAACTGATTTATAAAAAATGAATTTTAAGTTTTATTAAATAATAAAATCAAATAAAAAATCGATATTTGATATTTTAATAACTAAAGTCGATTTGCGATATCATCTCTTATTGAGGCGGCTACGGAATCTGTTATTAATTCATCAAAATCATCTTTATCATTTTCATTTCCTAAGTTTGTTTCTTCCATATCTTGTACATTTAAATGTCTGCAAATATTATGCAGCGCACAGCACACGTTTATAATTCGAATTACCTTTAAGGGCTGATACGGAAGGATGTGAGCAAGGCATCGAAAGCGGCTTTTCAGCACACCAATAGTTCTTTCAACTACATTCCGTGCTGATGCATGTCTTTCATTAAATTTGTGTTGACGTGTACCAGCCTGAGGATCCCTATAAGGAGTTAGTAAAAATGGTTGAAGAGCATAGCCCGCGTCACCCAACAACCACTTGCCTCTTTCTCCATTGTCGTAGCAACGGGAAAAATAACTACGAGCTTTACTGACGCTCCAAATTAGGGAATCGTGACTAGACCCGGGCCGACAGGCATCAATAGCTTTTATAACCATATTATAATCACAAATCTATAAAAAAAATAGCAAATAAATATAACGCTTTATTCTATAGTAATTTGGAAATACTCACAATCATAGCATTTACGCTGTTGTAACCTTTTCTGTTATAGAACAGGTTTCCATAATTGTGCGGCTTAGTAATTTCCACGTGAGTACCGTCAACGCATCCTATTACACCGGGTATACCAAATTTTTGCATAAAATTACGCATAGACAAATTACGCTCATCGTCTGTCATGGATAATTTAATCCACCTAGGGCAAATATATTTTTCTAAAATAAAAAGCACACGATTTAAAATTTTGCATGTGGTGCTCCGGGCCAAGGCCACATCGCTGTCTTTTCCAACCCCTCGTTGAAATCCGCCTTCTGCAAAAAATCTCAATGTGGCAGCAGGCTATATTTGTGCCGGGATAGAAGACTCGGGAATCCTTAACTTTACACAATTTAAAAGGTTACGAAATGCATCCTTGTTAATGCGGTAATACTGTAGAAACCTAAATAAGTTTAGCATATAAAATGTTCATTAAAAGTATATACTTATATATTTATGTTGTATTTAAATATGTACTTACATGGCGTCATTGATATCCAAAGGATTTGAGTGATCTCGCAAAATTCTCCTCTGTAATTTTGCTTTCGCGAATCCATTGTTTTGATGCACCATGGACACTAACACTACATATATTATTTATGGTGTATTTTATTATCTATTTTTTAATATATTTTTACAAGACTTGTTCAATTTTTATGTGAAAAACAAAACACAATTAGTAATTTTATGAAATATAAAGCAAAATTGTATTTTTAATTTTATATGAATGTATCAGCTGTTTCCAAATTTTGTTTTCGAAGTTCATTTCATATGAGAAAATGTAAGATCAAACCGATACGTTTGCAGAACATCAGAAATAAAAAGTTGACTTTTCAAATCGTATTTTACTTTCATTCTACTACTTTTCTGGAACATACCTGTATATTTAATTTTTAATTACCGAAAAATTTTTGTGATTCTGTAATAATAATACGCTTTGGTTTTACTTTGCTATAGATTAAAGTAGTTTTGATTACATTTTAGTAGATATTTGTAAAAGTCTTGTGTGATAGTGAAACATTTTGTGATAAAAGTTATTAGTAGTAATGACAATATGTATATCCTTAAAATATTTGTGCCTATGATAAAGAATAATAATGAAAATTATTTTATTTTATGTTTTTATTATATCATGAATTTTACAGACTCTAAAGAGGAACCACATAAACTTTTTCTTATATCTGTTAAACCTCTTCCGCCATATTGATTACAATTTGATGATGCTGCAATCATTGATTACTATTTTCGATAACACACCGTCATGTTCCGTCGTGAAGGTCTCCATTTATGTACTCTCAATATATATATATATATATATATATATATATATATATATATATATGTATGTAGCTTGTGGAAGTGTACGACGATCTGTCATTTAATATAATAAAATTATGTAAACTAACAAAACCCAGATAATTTTGTCAGCATTTCCGGGGTACATATGTAAAGTAGTCAGCAAAACTCGCCATCTGGAAACTGAAATACCGAAAGCATTCTATATTGTTCGGCGAGCTCTAGACAGTCTTTTACTTTGTTTTTTTCAACAAAGAATTGTAAAAGTTTCAACTAAGTATTTGGCAAAGCTTTAGGCGAAGGAATTGGCAGGGTTTTATTGAACATTTTTTTGTCAAATTTGCTAAGTCGAGAAATGCTCACATAATTTAATTAAGCCCATAATTCATTTTTAAAAAGGTTTGAATCATACCATAATTTTTTTTTTTTATCGAAGAGTTAAGATGTCGAACTTTATAATTTGAGGAAAATATTTGATGTTTTGTCAATAGGAATACTCGAAAACATTTACGGCAACGATTTATTACTATAAAAATAAAACATATTTCAGAGCATATTTTTAATATAACTCACTTTACAATTAAGGAGTTATATACCTCATTGGAAAGGTAGTTTGATGCAAATTCCGATCTAATATATAGCGGATCAGGTTTTGTTAAAAATTTTGAAACTGTAGCTCCAGAATGATGTAATGTTGTTTTGGTTGCATGTAAAAACTTCGGTAAGGCTTTTAGTTAGGAGCTCTGTTTAGCTCTGCGCTCATATGTTAAAAATTTTAAAGCTTAATATATTAATAAAATAATGTGTAAATATTAGTTGCATATTCGTGCCTAAATAGAAGTTACATTCAATAAAGTTAAAAAACACAGTTATTTAGAAAATTGAAAAAATGAGATTTGTTAAATATTTTAAATTACAATTTCGAGCTTAAGGCTTGTCTGGATATCTTCTTCAGGATAACAAACAAAAATTAATTATAGTTTATTTAAAAAATCTTTTTTCATATATTAAAAATTTTTAATATATTTGTTGTTTTAAGTTTTTATACAGAGGATACCGAATTATCGATATTTATAAAAAATAATTTTTATAAAAATAAGCTTTAAGCTCGAAATTATTATTAAAAATAAATAAAAATCAAAGGCTAAAATATTAGAAAGATTTTTGTTGAAGTAGCTTGGGATTTTTATCCAATTTTTTTGCTAAATGTAAAAAAAAATTTTTTTGACTAGTAGGCTTTGAAGGAAAGCTTAAGAATTGTTAAAATTAATATATATTTTTTGGTTATAATGTGTTTGTTTTTTGTGAAGAGATTACTAAAAATCTGTATTATATGTTCAGTGCGTCAAATAATTGATACTTATACTGAAAGTGGGAAGAACACAAAATTTGACGATTCTGTTGAAAAAAATTATGAACTTTCGGAAGAAATATAAAATATATATGTAGTGAATAACATTTTAAAAACTGTCATACCAAGTTTTAATAATCGGTGGAAGAAATCAAACAGATCTTTAAAAATATTAAAGAAAAATATATGAGGAGAACTTTGCAGAACTTTACCAGCAATAGTAAAAGCTTCAAAATGTACGGCTAATCGAGGAAGACCCTGCAACTCTTATGAAACATCATCAAAATCATCAAAGAAACGTAAAAATACTTCTCTATGTAAAGATAATAGGTTCCAACACATTTATGGTGCTTATATCCAAGGCTTGCGATCGATGGGAGAATTAGAAGAGGTAAAAACTATTGAACTGCTAAGATCTTCTTCTAAACTTGAAAAGAAGGAGATTCTTAAAAACCTGGAAGATTCCGAAAATAGTAAATCTTTCAATGAATTAGAGGCGTTAAGTGTATTTATTGATCTTGACCTGACAAAAGCACAATACATATACTTAAGAAATCTTATGATGGAAAAAAATATACTGTTCTTCCTCCATACTATAAAATTCAGGAAGCAAAAAAAAAAAATTGCTGCCTTCCACCATATTTACTAGAAGTAACAAATACTTATGCTAGACTTAAGTATTTACAAGATCTATTAGATCACACTTCAACCAGGATTTTAATGATTGATGCTGTGGATAATAAAAGATTTATAAACCTAACTCTCTACTGTAAGTTGGGTTGTGATGGCTCGTCAGGTTAATCAGAATATAAGCAATTGCTTTTAGAGGAATCTTATCTGATTTCTGATGCAAATCTATTTATAACATCTTTAGTACCAATTAAACTTGTAAGCGAAGAAACAGGTGATATTATTTGGGAAAATCTAGTCTGCTCATCTGTTCGATATTGTCGTCCAATTTGAATAGAAGTTTGCAAAGAGACACCATTTAAACTTGTAAGCGAAGAAACAGGTGATATTATTTGGGAAAATCCAGTCTGCTCATCTGTTCGATATTGTCGTCCAATTTGAATAGAAGTTTGCAAAGAGACACCAGCAAAAACTAAAGAAGTGGTAGATAATATTGAAACTCAAATAAAGTTATTATCACCTACTATTATTTCAAAGAACAAAACAAATGTAGTCGTAAACTATAAACAGTTTCTTACAATGATTGATGGTAAGGTAGCAAAAGTTTTAACAAATACTCAATGAGAGAGTAGCTGCACGACCAGAAGATGAAAATGCTTTTAAGTATGGTTTATCGACACTCCACGCCTGGATAAGATGTATGGAAATGATTTTGCACATTGGTTATAATAGTGAATTCCAAAAATGGTTAGCGTTAACTGAAAATCATAAAGCAATAAAAAATCTGAAAAAAGCTAATATACAAAAATGTTTTCGTAAAGAGTTGGTATTAATTATTGATAAGCCAGGACAAGGAAGTGGTAACAGCAATGATGGCAATACCGCTAGAAGGTTCTTTTTAATTTATCGCGATCTGCTGATATAACTGGAGTAGATGAAGAATTAATAAAAATGTTTCACTTCATTCTTCAAGCTTTATCATCTGATTTAATAATAGACCCGGGAAAATTTGGCGAATATGCAATAGAAACAGCAAGATTGTATATAGAAAAATACAATTGGTATCATATGCCATCACCTGTCCACAAAATATTAATACATGAGAAAAACATTATAAAACATTTTGCAGTGTTGCCTAATGGTCAGCTGTCCGAAGACGCACAAGAGTCGCGCAATAAAGACTACAAGAATTATCGTGTACATCACTCAAAAAATACATTTAAGATTATTCGTTAAAAATTTCAGAACTCTATCCCTAAGAACAAAAAAGTTACAGATTTTTTATCCGATAAGGACAAAAATTTTCCACTGTGCTTCGGCTTGAAAAATTCGCCATCAACCTTCCAAAGGCTGACGAATTCCATTCTTCGTAAGTAAATTAATGACATGTGTCATCGATCTGAATACCATAGTGGTTTTTAGCACGTCCCTAGATGACCATAAAAATTCTATAAAATCAATTTTCGAGAGCATAAGAAAAGCCGAATTCAAAATCCAGATAGATAAATGTGACATTCTGAGGAAAGGAACGCAATTTCTAGGTAATTTACTGACAAATAAAGGCATTGAACTAAATCCGGAGAAAGTTAATATACTACAAAATCTGAAAATTCCTTAAACGACCAAACAAATTAAATCTACGGAAGATTTGTTACGGACTATGCGAAAATCGTACTTAGAGAGAACACAAAAACTAATAAATTTTATCCTAATTATATTTCGGCTTTTGAAAAATTAAAAGAAATCGTCACCAATGTACCAATTCTAATATATCCACTAAGACGTTCCACTAACAATAAAAATGTATCCATTGGCGTTGTTCTTTCATACGAAGACCAACCAATTCCATATGGTCTCGAACTTTGAATCTAACCGAAACAAACTACTCAAAAATTGAAAAGCAATTGTTGGGGATAGTTTGGGGTGTTGCATTTTTTCGACCATATATCTGTGGAAGAGAGGTTGATCTTGAGTGCGATCATGATCCATTAAAGTTGTTGCAACTAAACTATATGGGTTGGGATATCAACCCACGCCTTTAAAGACGGTTAGTTGGGATAATATAACATAAAGATAAGTTGTCAATCGCTTTAAAATGCAAATTATTATGTTAGAAAAACAAGAATAATCCAATACAAGAAATTTTCGGTAAGAAACGAATATTCATTGACAAAAATGATTGTGAAACTAGAAATGTAACAAACATTCCCAAAAGAGAAAATTTAAAGGTAAAAATTGCAATATATTCCTAATTAGGTGATCATATGTAACATACATTGCAAAGAATTATTATATCTGAGTTTTCTGGTTTATTAATTAACATATCATGTTGTTAGCACGAACTTTTAGTCCAATTTGGATTACTACATCTAAATTTGATATTAAAAGAGTTTTCAACGTGTCTCCTTTTATGGAACTAGCAGTTATAAAGTACTTTAACACAAACATTCAATATTCCATATTTCCTCTAATCATGAAAACACCAATATCCTATAGCAACAACTCCATCTATAACATCCGCACAATCATTGTAACTTAAATTTCTTCTGTTTAATACTTCATCGAATATTAGAACGCACCCTCTTTAAAGAGGTTTTATCTTAGAAACAGTTTTCTTAGGATCATTATCTATACACACATTGCTACCTGGCCGCGAATTCTTAACATCGCTCCACTGAATTAAAGATGAAGGGCTTGGAAGGTTCGTTTGCAAAATATTACGAAAGAACAAGTACGTTGAGGTTGATCTATAATATATGCTTTAAACAAATTTTTTTTTTCACAATCGTCCCAACGAGCGTTTGTTCCCCTACTTTTCTTCTGTGATACTAAGTTTATCAATTTGGCTTTCAACAGAGGCTATTACTTTTAGTCTTGCTTCTAATACCTTCACCCTTTTCTTAAATTTTTCGACTTCAAACATCGGTTTATTGTGTTATACCCTATTTTTAAACATGTTAAATCATTTCTTTTAATAAAATTTTGAATTTTTTAAACTTTTAAGGTAGTTTGAACATAAAGGTGGTGGTAATTGGGACCTTTTTCGCTTACGTGACGAAATTTTAAGGAAATAATTGTTGGTACTCTCATTTTCAGAACAGTTACCTTGTTCAGTACTGTCTGTCTCACCACTATTAATTACGAATAAACTTCGTACGTGCCGTACATAAGTTGGAGATAGGCCGAAATTCATTTTTTTCATGTTCGCTAATTTGAATAATCTTTTAGTATTTTGTTGTCAGATATTTGAATATTATGAGTCCGTAGTATTAGGCTGATATATTTATTATTTATTTGGATAGACAAGATCGAAGTTCATATATCATCGCTTGTTTAAAATGACATGCAAATATACTGTATACTCAATCCTTTGGTACAATCACAGTAAACGTAAATGGCAATTGTCATAGATGAGATTATCATTAAAAAAAGGGTGAAAGTGCTATGGAGACAAATATATTAACAACATCAAAATTTCAATGTACATCAACTTCAGTGGACTGCATCTTTTTAGCGCTGTGGAGTGCTGTTTAACGAAATATGTCAAATTACAGCTTGTAGTCCCAGCTTAAAGTTAAAAAAAAAATCAGCTGCTCCTAACTTTCCAAAAAAAATATTATAAACTATATAAGGATAAAGTAACAAAACATGAATTTTCGTTCATGCTTGTTGTTGTTGCCGAAATTCTTTGCTGTTTAAAATTGTTACATAACGCAATATACATACTAATCAATACTGTTAGTTATATATTTCATTGTTGAAAACAGCATTAGCTTCAGTTGAATTTGCATTGTTGTTTACTAATACTATTTGATAACAGCAATAGAATATTAAGCACGATTATATGCGATAGACTATTAAGTTCTGTGTTATCATATATTGGCATTAAAGAAGAGTTAATTCAAAGATTTAAAATTATTTTGGCCGCAATAAATTGTTCTGTGGTGATCGACACTAACAAAGTTCCTACATATTGCATGGATACTGCCAAGTTATTTGTTGATCTCTGTGGCTGGTATTACATGTCTGTAACTGTGCAAAAGACTCTGGTGCATGGTAGTAAAATTATAGAAGCTATTCTGTCAAAAGATATGTTTCTATCTAAAGTCCCTTATTCAATGAATTCCTTTTTTTCTTCTGTCGTATTCTGTCCGAGGAAGCGAGGAATACAGGCTATATAGCCTATAGATTACATCATTCGCGAAGAATTGGACGTGTTGCCACTAAAGAAAACGTAATGCATAATATATGTATTATTGTCTTCAGACCCATATCAAAAAATTAGAATACGATAACGATGTGAAAATACTATGAAAGCACCATACTTAACTTACTTATTCATGTTTTTCATGGACGGATCAGGTGCATATTTTCAGGAGCCATTTCTACAATTATAATATTTGTTTTCGGTGAACATTGAGTTGATGCATTAAAAATCAATGGATTCATGCCACTTTTTCAATATAAGTTGTATGGGAAGTTGGCAGATATTTTTAAAATTTCACACAAATGATTCTGAGTATTTAAAAATGCCATGTGTAAAAACACAATGCCTTAGGTCAAAATTTAATTTCCACTTTGTATGGGAGGTGGGCGGATCATTTTGATTTTTTCTTGATTAATAAAATGCCTATGTGCCAAGTCCTATTATTTGCCGCTCGTACTATGAACTTCAACTAATGTGCGGCACCTCGCTGTAAATATCTTTTATCAATTAAATCAGGCGAAAAGTGCTTATCACATAAAAAGAGAAAAGTAGCTTTTTCCACAAACTGTTTTTCAAAATTCTATTTTTTAACCATTCTTGAAACAATGGTGAGTTTTTGTTTGGAAAACGGGAAAGCTTTTTTTCAGAAAATTTTTTTTTGATCTGCTACGATGTAGCAGAGAACATACATACATTGCCCGCCTTTGTTAAAACTATTTTTCAATGCATTATCTAACTAATTTTTTGTGTTTTATTCAATATTTCATTTTTGTTAACTATATATGTATTGTATAACATTTCACTATAGATATATGTATTTTTCTTCAAATAGGTACCACTATAATATTTTATACAAATGTTAAACCTACATTCAGAAAATACATTATAACAAGTTCTAAAGCAAAATAACGGTAAATCAAACATAGATTAACCAGAGGAAGGGCTTACAATTTACTTTTTATCATATACCTAAATGAAGCTTATAATACCCAAGAATCTCTAAAATATGTAGCCTTATGTAGCAGGGTTCAAAGTTGTAACAATATCAACTGCCTTAATGAATTTGTTGGTTTATAAGGCATATAAAATTCGACTGTATGGTTTTGCTACGGCAACACAGAAGGTCCAATTTGGTTTTCATACAATACGTGATGATATTATTCGAATTTGTAATTCCAACAAACGCAATATAAAATTACTAGTATTTATTGTATATAATCTTAGCTTACGATCTAAGGCTATGTTTAGAATAATTGTTTTTTTTCCTTCTCTAGAAAGTCAAAAGAAATTAATAGTTTTCAACTGCTGGTGGACTAAGAAATCACATAATATATATATATATATATATATATATATATATATATATATATATATATATGTCAAAAAATTTGTTTATTATATATATATATATATATATATATATATATATATATATAATTAGTACATACATGCTTATCTGAAAGGAAATGTTAGCTTGATGAGCAATATATTGGCAACTTAAACACGCAATTCATTTAACTGTTCAATTTTAAAAATAAACACAATAAAATATTGTGAAATGAATTTATATAGAAATATATACTTATCTTTATAATTAACAGTTTTATGTGTAAAGGTACTACTGTGACATAAATAAAACAAATAGTTGATGCACTGAACAGGAATTTTCTCGCTGCAAAATCTAGTCGAATTCGGCTCTCTGCTTAATAACGGCGGCAATAGGTCACATTGGTTCTTTTTTCACATGCTAAACTTACTTACCTGTGAGCTTTCGAGCAAACTATTTACCTTTGCGCTTTCGACCAACCTACATTAATATTTTTACCTATAGTTGTAACCTATCTGTAATTAATCCAAATTGAATTTGTGCGCTAAGACTTACATATATCTTTTTTTAACTTAAATCTAAATATCAATAGGCTAATTATAATTCGGACAATTGGAAACGTTATAATTCTTATTAATAAATTGCAACCCCGCAATTTTTTTCATGCTCCTCTATTCGTGCTGGTAGCAATGATATAAGCTTTACTTACAAAGAAAACACCAAGAGCATCATCTGCAGAAGAGAACACAAACAAAAGACAAGTAATACTTGCGACATACTGAGGTATGTACGAAATATAAAACATAAAGGAAATCAGTTGTACATCAGTGATCACGGAATAAGCTAAAAATGCAAAGGAGTGAACAAGTAAAAAAGTAATAAATTGATGTTTCATTGTAAGGGAAGAGGACTAATAATTGAGTTGGATTATGAGATATTTGCATTGAGTATTAAATCAGAGGAGTTCACTGATCTTCTCTCTTTATAAGATAAAACAATTTGACTATTGGGTGAATTATTGTGCCGGTGCTTATACGCACTTCGGCTGCGCGTATATTTTTGTCTGCCCCTGAAAAGGTTTTCTGTATCCTTCCCAATCGCCATTCGTGAGGGGTGTAAGTCGTTCATGACCGCCACTAAGTCACCTTTCTGAAGGTTTTGGGGTAGCGTCCTTCCACTTGTACCATTTATGTGCAGCTTTCAGGTATGGCGAACTGATGGTGTATCACTTTTAATTTTTCCCATCGGTTTATCATTGACCTATTTGGGCAGTTTAGTTCGGGTGATGCTATTAAGGGAGTTCTTCTCAAGAAATGCCCGGGTGTTAAAGCAGTCACCTCTGCGGGATCTTCTGAAATCGCAGATATTGACCGGGAGTTGAGCACACCTTCAATTTTCGCTAAGATCGTGGTCAATTCCTCGAACGTGAATCTTTGCCCTCCTGCGATTCATTTAAGATGAAATTTGAAACTCTTAACTGTGGACTCCCATACGCCCCGTATGTGTGGAACGTTTGGTGGTATAAACTTTCACTCAAACCCTTGCGCAATGTATTTTTCGGCTACGTCCTGGGCTGCCTGGTCTATAAAATGCTTAAATTCCTGTTCTAGCGCCTTGTTAGTACCGAAGAAGTTACGACTATTATCTGTCACTACCCTTTAGAGGAGCCCCCGCCTCCCGACGAATCGGGCAAACGCGGCTTGGAATGCGGCCAAGACAGATCCGAGCAGAGCCTAAATGTATTGCTTTTGTACTAAAGCAAACGAACACACTTACATATGACTTTAACACCGGTGTTTTCCGTAGAGGAGATGATTTTATTTCGAACGTCCCGACAAAGTCGATTCCTGTAATTTGGAAGGGAAGGGATAAATTGCATCTTTCGGAGGGTAATGGTATCATTATTCGATTGCAAGGGTTCTGTTTGAAAATAATGCACCTTTTACAGTGACGTATTACCCTTTTTACACGGTTCTTTAACTTTGCGACATAAAATGCGGTTTGTATCATGCGACACATTTGACTGCACTTCGCGTGCTGTAAAAACTGATGTAAATGCGAAAAATATAATTCACAGAACCTAGAGCTACCGGGCGGAATTATAGGATTACGCTCGCTGTATGGGTGCGCCGATCGCGCTAATCCACCGTTTACTTTAAGTGATTCAGAGTCTTTGATGAACTTTCATTCGAAATGCTCTGTGACTCTACCAGATACTTATATTCTTCTACGTAAAATGTTTTTTGGGCCTGTGTAATAAGTTTACAAATTTCATCTCTTCTTGTGTAAGCTCACCGTACTTTATTTCAGTATTCCCTTGCTTATCTGCTCCTTTCAACAGGCTGAAATATGTAAAAATATAGCATAGTACTCGTAGGGCTCTCGTGTATGATGAAAACCCATCTAATATTTCAATTGACTCCACTTGAGTCTAAAAGGAATGTGTTTCCAAAAAGTCTTAATTTTTCTCAAGTGGATTCCTATTTGGCCATTTGGGTACTAGATGGGCTAGCCACGACGGGCCATGCCACCATAATAAGCTTTTCGAAAGGTCTTCCGGGCTACATCCACGTGTCCCTAAGTCTGCTGGATTGCTATGAGTCGGCACATGTCGCCAACTTGCACTTGGTACTAATTGATGTATTTTGGCCGTTCTGTTAGCCACATACGTTTCCCATGACGACGGTGGTTTTGACAACCAACCTAAAACAATAGACGAGTCGGTCCATAAATAGATCTTATTGGATTTAAACTTAAGATACATGCTTCACGAGTTTTGCTAACAGCAGAGTTCCATTAAGCTCTAGTCGCGGTAAGCATACTGTTTGAATCGGACCGACCTTGCATTTTGCGACTAGCAAATTAATAAAAGTGTTTTGACTAATTGTCTCACACCTCATGGATATTGTAGCACAATATGCAGATTTCGAGGCATCAGAAAACCCATATATTTGCCTGGGGTTGGTACTGCAGCCAACATGGAATTGTTACGAGATCGATTTTTGCGAGGTCTTGAACTAATTTGTTCAAATTCTGTAACGAATCCTCCGAAACTTCTTCGTCCCACTGTAGTCCTTCTAACCATAAGCTTTGCATAAGGATTTTTGCCCTGATGACTACAGGAGAGGCCATCCGTCTGGGTCAAACAGCTTCGCCACTGCCGATAGAATTTGACGCTTGGTTATACTAGATGCCTTAATAATTGGAGTAAAACTGTACGAAAAGGAATCATTGAGTGCGTTCCATTTTATACCAAGAATTTCGATAGAGCTTGTCTCATGGATTCGCAAGAACTCTGAATCATAGATAAATGTGTGAGTAGACTAGGGTCGTTTGCAGTTACCTTCTTCAAAGGGCGACCAGCTGAATTTAACATCTCTATGAGTTGCTTTTGGGTGTTAAGAGTTTCCTTCGACGTATGTCGTCCACATACATTTCTGATCGTACAATCGATGCCGCCTCTGGATACTTAGTACGAATTGGAAGAAAAGGAGCGCAATTTACAGCAAATGTGACAGTCTTCAACTGAAAATCTTGCGTAAGGCCGTCAGGGTTTGCTTGAAATAAAATTCGTTGAGACTGCCTATCTTCTTGGAGAACTAGAATTTGGCGATACATTTTTTGTATGTCGCTGCTAAATATGTATCTATATTTCCTCCAATCGAGTATTATTGTCATTAAATCATTTTGGAGTGTGGGACATGTATACAGAACACCACATAATGCCCACAGAGATATAGTATTTATTGAGGCATTAAAAACTACCCTTGCTCTTGTAGTTTTATGCTCTGGGCGATAAAGGGAATGGTATTTATCCTGCTCGACTATTTCTTGAGCCGAAGTCTTTTGCATGTAACCTAGTGTTCTATATTCTTCCAAAACTGCTGTGTATTGATATTGGAGTTAAGGATTCTTTGTCAATATATTTTCCATCCTACAGTTTTGGGCTAGCGCTATGAATCCAGAGGGAGCGAGAAAAATTTCCTAAGAAAATACCGGTTTGAAAGGAAGTCTCACAGCGTATCTCCCATTCACATCGCGTGTGGTTGTGCTTGTTTAGAGTTTCTCACAGAACACATCTTCTTCTGACGCTACTGCAGCAGCAGGGATCTCTTCATCTTTCCAGAACTTATTTAATATGACACTAAGATCCGCGTCTTCGGAGGCGACTACTTCAGTTGTAAAGGACTGAATGGGACTAGTTGTTATGGGACTATTAAGTACCCATCCGCATATGCCCTTCCAATACCATCAATATTCATAGCGTGCTTATAATAATTTCCTAAAATTAAATCTATTTAAGAGGACTTATTGAAGTTGAGGTCAGCCAGATCTAAATCTTCTAGCTCTTTAGTGCGCTGAACTTCGAAGGAATGACATGGAAGTTTCTTAGTAACTTTTGGCAAAACAATAGTTTTTACGGACATTCTTGTATTCGTACGTCTCACATAGAAGGAAAAGCTACATTCCTTATCTACGGAGATACCGACGATCTCATAATGAGCCTTTTCATAGGGAAGCTCAAGTCTCTGCGTAAACTTTTCAGCTATAAACGTTCTTAATGCACTACGCAATAGAATACTTTCATCGTTGATGGAGCAGTTCGCATGATGTACTGGGTTGTTCATCTAGAGCTTCAATTCGCGCTGCGTTTGTTGAAAAGTTTTGTCCAGACGCTGCTTTGAGTGCGTCTTCTACTTCTTGACGTATTCAGAGTTGTCATTTGTGTTTTGAGCTTTTCTTGCCATGTGTTAAAGAGTGCGATGACTCGTTTTGCAGTACATACACGGGTGTTTCCTTTGCAATTTGCCTTTGTATGGGCGTGACCTAGGGAGTTGCTGTAGTAATTATTTTTATATCCGTACTCCGTTCTTTGTGTGACTGAAAAGGTTCTGAATCACGGGTACGTTCTGAGTGGATGTACTATTTTGCATAATTTGCACGATGCCGATAAATTTTCTTGGGTCATGTATGTCTGCACCTTGGGAGCCTTTGTTAGGCTTAACTAATCCTTTGACTTTTGGATGCTTGTAACTCGCTCTACAGTTTCATAACTGTTTATCAGAAACTGTGACATTTAGGACCACTTTGGGAGCTTACGAGGTGATGTGAGAGACTGCTCCCATAGGGCATAGAGATTAACCTTATGATAATGGGATCCCAGTTTTCCACTTGGATACCTAGGGTTGCCAGCGTCGCTAATGAGTCATTGACAGACGATTTGAATTCTTCTAATAGAATTCTTATTTTCAAAGCATTCCATGCTAATGCGAAATTATCATGGGAAAGGGGATATTTTTTTACAATGTCTATATGTGTATGAATATACACTATAAGATGACGCATGTCGAACAAAGCATGAAAAAAATTTTAAAATCTTTATTGGTGCCGGGTGTAAGGGAAAAAACGAAGAAAAAAGCAGAAACCAACTTGTTGGATCGTTGGTCATCGAACATGTTTAAAGTTGGTTTCATTAAATTTAACTTAAGGTACTGAATGTGAAAAAAAAAATAAGCAAAAAACACATGCAAACTTGTTTGAAGATCTTTACAAAAAAGTCTACTGTCATTTCAAAACATTGTTAATGATTGAGCTACAATATTTATGTGCGTGTGTAATTTTCTTTTGCTTTACATGATGAATGCAAGTGAGGAAGAAAACAATTTAATATCGGGCAGGAAATGCTGCGTAAAGATATGTAAAATATCTAGAAGATATTTTAAAGGTTTACGATTTTTTTTTGTTTTAGGGAAAATTTGGCGGGGAAAATATCTCATTCCTGAAGAAGAAAAAACAAAAATCTTTATATATGCGACCGTAATTTTGAAAGCTCATTCATTTGGACAAAAAACTAAAGGCGGAAGCAAAGACTCTATAATATAAAGATGTTGCACGCCATATATTATTAAAATAAAAAAAGTTTGTACTTCTCTCTGACGGGGAGGAGAAGTAATGTTTTTTGTGAGCACAAATTTTGTGTTGTGTATGTTTGTATATATGTACATACATACATAAGAATGGCCGTTATTTATTTATAAAGGCCCAACTATAATATACGTAGGCTAGCCTTGGCTACTGTCAGAACTCGACGAAAAGACTGTCAAATGCATAACCAAACATTTGTGTGGCTATATTACACTTACACTCAGTTGTAAAGCAATGCACTTTTGCAAAAACTAATTTATGATATATACATAACATGTAAATACATATATAAAAATTTTCAATTTATACATACATAAATATAATATCACAAGTAGGTTATTACCAATTTAGAAAGTAATTTAAGAAATAAATTGGAAAGTACAGCCATGTACAACAATGTATAACAATGTGTGCAAGTGGTTGGCAACGTATCATAAATGGTAGGAAAATACACAAATACACATAATATATATACAATGAACAAACGCTAAACATTTAATGTTCCCATTAATTTTTGACATTATTTATTCAATTATATGTAGAATTGATTTTGGCGTACATTGCAGCTTCTCTTGTGTGCACGTATCATAGTCTATGGTATGTATGTATCTAAAAATAATTATCAATAACAACGAACAAACAGTTGGCCTTTCAAGAAAATGCGATCAGTTTCGCTCTATGCGTAGGAAAATTAAATTCAACGAAAACTTAGCAAAGCAATTTATGGTCGCACACATTTGATTGTACGTATTAGCGAATTCGCCTGCGCTAGCGTACGCATAATACAGTTGGGCCTTAATAATTCTTTCATAGTATTGCAAAGGCCGAAGAAAACAGTTCTTTTATTGTTTTGTTTTTTCCAATTATACATACATTTTTATTTTCTACAATATTTAGTCTGCACACCTTGGAAATATTATAAAGTTTTTCATATATATTTTCTAAAATATATCTCTATTAATATTTTTAAATAAAAAATATATTATAATAAAAAATTGTTTGTAGTAAAAAATTTATTTATAAAATGTTTGTAGAAAAAATTTCAGAACAAAAATGTTTCTAAAAACAAAATTCTTTGATTATAAATTTCATAAACTACAGTTCTTCATAAAAAGATGTAATAAAAATCTTTCAATAGAAATAATTTTATAACGAAAATATTTTTGTAAAAAATATATACAGAAAGAAAACTTTTCATTACAACTCATTTCCTATAAAATATTCTGTATCAAAAAAATTTTCCGTAGAAAAGCTTTTAACAAAAATTTGTTGAATGTACATAGAATAGACATGAATTTTTCATGGGAGACCTGTAAGTACACATCATCTAGTGCTCAGAAGGTTAACATTTTAAATCATTAAAAAAGGAAACTATTCTTTGGAAATATGTTTTATTGCCAAGGAAGTAATTTTAAATACTATGGATATTTTATTTTACGAAGTTAAAAGTATTCCTCAAAAATTGCATCAGATATTGCACATGTATGTAGGTATTAACACTTCGGTGCGAGTCGATATATATTTGTTTCTATACAAATAAAATTCATATTCTTTACCCTACATTAATACAAAGAATTGTTAAGCTCATTTTCTTATTCACATCCATATATAGTTTTAAAAAAGGATGCGTTTGAGGTCGTTAAACAAAAATGCGCACAGTTGGACGAAAGAGATTCTAAGTAAATGTTATGGACGAAATCATCATAAGAAAGGAGTCAGAGTTTACATTTAATAGATGGATACGAAACAACCGAGTTTGTAAAAACAAGTAGTATTGGTACTTATGCATGTGTTTTTATGGTAAAAGCATTGTTTTCTAATTGGAGTATTGTTTCAAAAAATTCGTGTGAGTTTCGCAACTCAATTTTTTAGCAGAACTGTTGCAGCTGCTATTAAAACCGTATGCAAAACTACACAATTTAAGAGCTCTGCCACAGAAGTGGCCCTTTCAACATTGATTGTTTCAGTTTGTAAAAAAAATTGGTAAGTGTTTCGATTGTCTTAATGTTCAAGTTAACATTGTTCCCTTTATGTTCAAGTTAACAATGAACCTCACAAATTTATACTAAATTTTATGAAATATCTGGATGACGTGGATATTCTTCAAGTAAACATACTGAAATAGGCTCTGATGGAAGGGTTGTTGTTGATTTTGACGACGATGCATATGCAGATAACTTTTTAGAAGATATTTTTAATAATTCTGAGAATATAAATTTTGAACTGGTTTCCATGAGATACTTCGCTGAGTAGCTCCAATCGAGCTTTTTATATACCTTAAGAATTATCAGTCTCTGACAGACTTTGGAAATTTTGCTGCTCCATCAGACAAAATAATGGATGGAAGTAAGAAACATATTTAAATATTCACAATATCTTTAAAATAGAACCGGAACGAAATGGTATAAAATCATTTATTATTGACTTGTGCAAACGCTCAACCCCAGAATAGTTAAGTGATGATTGTTCCCAGTATAAACAGCAATTATTGGTCTTTTTATTATTGGTCCTCCTGCTACATAGTTCTAAGCAAAGAAAAGTGCAGATTTTTTCAAATATATAAAAATACAAAGGCAATTATAAAAAAAATAATAAAAAAGAAATATAACGTAAAACTAAATAAATAAATAAATCCAAAATATTAAAATAAACAAAATGTTACTAACAATAATTAAATTTTTTTTTCTATACAAACATTTTTAAAAAGGTTTAAATATTTATATTAAAGTCTCCAACTCTATTGATTTTACCAAAATAAATGTATTTTTGATATTATATTTAACAGAAAACCTAAATGTTTCAGCTTTAGTGCACAACAACATAATTGAATTTATAGAAAGGCTTATTGCACATGACCATTTTATATGAATAAAAAAACTAATTACTACGATTTTCTTCGAATTCCTTAATAACATATTTATAATAAAAAATCAATTCTTCTATTTTAACAAAGCGAATGCATTCAAAATTTTTAATTTATCATGAATTAATTTATATTTCAATTCAATTCATATTTAAGACAAAATGAGTTGTGCAAGCGCTCAACCCCAGAATGCTATATCACTATAACAGCAATTACACTGCTCAGCAGCCAAATCCTCCTTTTAATAAAACTATGTGGACTATATGGATTTTGATGCGCTAAGTGTACAGAGTTTTATTTAAAGGAGCGACAAAAAGTTATTTTTTGCAGAGCAGTATTATTGGTCCTCCTTCGAAGGCACTGCTTTTGGGCTATAGAAAACGGTACATAGTTCTAAGCAAAGAAAAGATTTTTTCAAATAAATAAAAATACAAAAGCAATTCTAAAAAAAGTAAAAAATAAGATATACAACAAAAAATAAATATATAAATGCAACATGGTAAAATAAACATAATAATAATAAAATTTTTTTTCTCTATAAACATGTTTAAAAAGGTTTAAATATTTTTATTAGAATCTCCAACTCTCTTGATTTTATCAAAATAAATGTATCCTTTTTTATATTATATTTTACAGAAAACCTAAATATTTAAGCTTAAGTGCACAATAACGTAATATAATTTATAAAAAGGGTTATTGCGTATGACCGTTTTATATGAATAAAAAAACTAATTACTATGATTTTCTTTGAATTCCTTAACAACTTATTTTAAATACAAAATCAATTCTTCTATTTTAACAGAGCGAATGCATTCAAAATTTTTATGATGAATTAATTTATAGTTTAATTCAACTCACATTTAAGACAAAATGAGTTCATTTAAAATAAAACAGGTCAATTCCTGAACGATTCACAGATCCACTAAAAAAAATCGTTCCATAACAGCTCCGCCATCTATACAGAATTTTGGATTTCATATTGTAATTTACTCGTGCCGAACGAACGACCTGCGCTACTAAAATTAAATTTGTTGATACTTAATTTTTCAATAAATAATGTATATGTATATAAAAATATATATAATGCTTAAAATATATAATGCTTAAAAAATAATTTATTTAAAATAAAATAACAAAACATACAGCAATCGAAAATTGATCATACTGGAGTTTGAAATATGACTGTTTGTAAGTTATACGAATAATAACGTTTAAATATAAAATCACAATTTTATATTATATTGAATAAATTATAATTAAAGTAGGTATATAAATACATACTTAATAACAATTATTAAAGGTAGGAACACGCCCAAAAAGGAAAGTATCCCGAGAATAAATAAATAAATATTGTTACGTTTTTAGACCTTTTCGTAAAAACGGTTTTATTACTTATCTTTCAAGGATTCGTTTTATTGCATCAAATTAAAACACGGACAAATTAATTTAGAAATATAATGCGGCAACACTTTATTTGTTACTTTATTTACACGAGTATTTGTACTACTCAACACTTAGCGATGTTAACACGTCTATGTTTGATATCACACTGATTCTTGCTGAGCTCTGGCAGCGCCTTTATATAGCAAAAATGACGTCGTCTGGTAACCTCGCGAAAGTTCTGGGTTTGGTGGTTGTTTTTTTTACTTGACATGTGTGTGTTTGTATACATGACAATTCTGACTGGTTTAGTTTGCTTATGGTAACTATGTGTGGTGGAATATATGAGTGTTCTGTGTGTTTTGCCTATGGTAACTATGAGTGGTTGTATGAATGAGTGTGTGGTTTTGTTTCTTCTACGTGTATATGGCTGTGTATACTTGTGAATCTGTTTAGCTTTATTAGCAGCGAATACTTGCATACAAGATCATTAAGAATAACATCTCTTAGCATTTATGTTGCTATGTTTGTTGTTGTTGTGGTTTACTCTTCTGGCACAGCCTTGAATGATCTTGTATATTCTGGAGTATTCCATTTCCGTTAATTTGAATATTATCTATATAGTGTTGACCAGGGTTGTAACATTTTGACAACTATAGATTAATTGGTAGTGCTGCCAAGTACATATAGCCACATTGTCGTTTATTTTAAATCTATTTCTAATCTTTGTAACACTGCCGCCCACTTAAGCCTGTTCGTCCCGAATAGGCATACAATCACCTCTTCCATAGTGCGCCAATCGTTTGAGGTGTACTATCTTCATTTTCGACCTTGGGCTATTGTGCTTCTGTATCCGGTATACAACGTCATTCACTCTCTTAATCATTTTATACGGGCCATACCAGTGAGTCTGTATTTTTGGGGACAATCCTTTCTTCCGTTGTGGGTTATACAGTAAAACCAATTGTCCTTCCATAAATCCCTCCGAGTTTGCTGCGCGGTCATACCTAGCCTTCATCTTGTCACTGACCATCTTGATTCTATTGCGCACGAACTCATGCAGTTCGTTTAAGTCCTCCTTCTCCTGGGACGTAATAGCTCCTTCTTCTACAGTTGGCTTAACACCAAATTCCAAATCACCAGGTAGTTTTAATTCCGTCCCGAAGATAATTTTGGCTGGCGTTCTCGATGTTGAGTCGTGTACAGCTGACCTATATGCCATTAAAAATTTGGGGATGTGCTCGTCCCAATCCCTCTGATGGGTGCTTACTACTTTTCGTAGGTACTCTTCTAAGGTGCGATTGAACCTTTCTACCATGCCATCAGACTGTGGATGCAGCGGCGTCGTTCTGGTTTTCTTTATCCCATACAACTCGCACATTTCCCTGAATATGGCAGACTCGATATTCCTTCCTTGGTCGGAATGTAATTCTATTGGGACACCATAGCGACATACCCAGTTGTTGACGAAAGCATTTACAATTGTCTTTGCTTCCTGGTTAGGTATAGCATATACCTCTGGCCATTTACTGAAATAATCCATTACCTTAAGTACATAACGATTTCCGGCTTCGGTGACGGGAAAGGGACCTGCTACATCCATTGCGATCCGCTCGAATGGCGCTCCTGAGTTGTATTGTTGTAGCTGTCCCCGGCTTCTTCTTACTGGGCCTTTGGCTGCTATGCACTGTGGGCAGTTTGCTATCCAGTCAGCTACGGCTTGTTGACATCCAACCCAATAGAAACGCTGCTTCAGTTTCTCAAGTGTTTTTGCTACTCCAAGATGACCGCCACTGGGTCCATTATGAAACTCCTGTAAAACTTTACTTATCTTGGAGTATGGCACAACTATTAAATTTGAAGTTGTTTTGCCATCTACACTTCCCCATACGCGGTATAAACACCCTTTTATTACCTTAAGGCTGTTCCACTGAGCCCAATAAGATTTGGCGAGTGGGCTTTCAGCCGAAATTTCATTCCGGGATGGTCGTCTGTCCTCTTCTTTGGCCGCTATAATTTTCCTGAGTATATCGTCGTCCCTCTGTGCCGCTGACCAGTCTTCACCAGGGCCGATGTGAATTAGCCGAACAACCACAACGCCTTCCTTTTGTTCGGTTCTAACACAATGTTTACACTCTAAACAGCACGATCTTCTCGAAAGAGCATCCGCATTGTTATCCTTTGTGCCCCTTCTATGCTCAATGCTGAAGTCGTAACTCTGCAGGCGCTCAATCCACCTTGCCAGTTTCCCCTCAGGATTTTTAAACTGCAATAGCCATCTCAGTGCAGAATGATCGGTCCTTAATGTAAAGTGTTGACCATACAGGTACTTATGGTAATATTTAATGCATTCCAATACCGCCAGAAGCTCACGTCGTGTCACACAGTAGTTCCTCTCAGGTTTTGAGAGTACACGGCTATAGTACCCTATGACCTTCTCAGTGCCATTTACTACTTGGGATAGCACACCCCCTATGCCATAGCCGCTCGCATCAGTATCCAGCACAAATTTTTCTCCAGCTATGGGATACGCTAGCACTGGTGACGTACATAATAATTCTTTGAGTTTCTGGAAGGATTTTTCCTGTGGCTCGCCCCAATGGTATGGTCTTGACTTCTTTGTCAGCTCATGCAAGCTTGCAGCTACACTGGCGAAATTCGGCACAAAACGTCTGTAGTATGTGCAAAGGCCCAAAAAGCTGCGCAATTCATGAAGATTTTTAGGTTGATGCCAGTCCCTTACTGCTTTTATTTTATCTTCATCTGTTGAGATTCCGTCTGCTGTAACACGATGCCCCAAATACTTTACTTCTTTCTGGAACAATGCACATTTCTTCAAGCTGAGTTTCAATCCAGCTGATGATATCCGTTTAAGAACTTCTGCCATGTTTTTGAGGTGTTCATCAAAAGTTTTCCCCATCACGATTATGTCATCGAGATATACCAAGCATGTCTTCCAGTGAAGTCCTATCAGTACCTTCTCCATTAGGCGTTCAAATGTGGCCGGAGCATTGCAGAGACCAAATGGCATGACTTTGAACTGCCATAATCCGTTGCCGACACTGAAGGCAGTTTTCTCCTTGTCTTTCTCTGCGATCTCCACTTGCCAATATCCGCTTCGCAAGCTAGCTTTTCAAGTCTAGCGTGTCCAAAGTGCCATCGATCCTGGGGAGCGGATAACTGTCCTTCTTGGTTATGTCATTGAGCTTCCTGTAGTCTACGCAGAATCTAGTACTGCCATCTTTTTTTTTTAACTAAGACTACAGGCGAACTCCAAGGACCAGAAGATGGCTCAATTACGTCATCACGCTCCATTTCACCTACAAGCTCTTTTACTTTATCTCGCTTTGCTAGGGGTACGCTTCTGGGTGGCTGTTTAATCGCCCTAGCTCCGCCTGTATTAATTTCATGTTTAACCAATGCAGTTCTACCCTGGCTTCGGCTTCCCATGGCGAAGATACTGGCATGCCTTTTTAGTAACTGCTTGGCTTAATTTTTATCTGTCTCTGATAGACCTGCTACCCATTTCTCTACGTATTCCTCGAATTGTTCACGTTCTTTTGCGGACAAATTAGTAGGCTCTATCTTCTTCTCGCAGTTTATTATTGCCTCTGCTGGAGTACACTGGCCAACATCGGAATTTTCTTTGATGACTTTTTCATGGTCTGACAAGTTAAGCACTCTTATAGGGACTATTCCTCCTTCACTAGTTCTCACTAGAGCTTTCGCTGTTATAAGCTCTCTCTTTAGATCTGCCGGTTCTACAACCCACAACCGATTGTCCTCACAATCTCCCTTCATCCGCGCCCATATGACTGTTTCAGACTGCGGTGGTATTGTCTGACTCTCAATAGCAAATACTCTTGTTACTTGCGGTTTGTTGTCATATCCAACATCAAGGGGTATTTCCACATTACGCCAAATCATCAGCTGTTGTCCCATATGTAGATTAATGCCATGATTAATCATAAAATCGGCTCCAATAATAACCTCATCGACAATATCGGCAACAATAAACACATGTCTCACGTTGATGTTGGCTATAGTCACCTTCACTTCAATCTTACCATAGACAGTGGCAGGCTCTCCAGTAGCTGTACGTAACCGTATATTGCTTAACCGCTCGCATTTCCCCTTTACTATATCGGGCCTTATTACTGACTGCGATGCCTCTGTGTCTATGGTAAGTACGTGCTTTTCCCCGTTGATGTGTCCGGACGCAGTGAGGTTGCTATTTTTCTGCTGCATCACTGATATGGAGATTGTGGGGCCCTCGTTTGTGAGAGCTAGCTCTTGCCCCTTAGTGCTAGCTCGTTTTAGTTTAACGGGGACTCTTGTGATGTTGTTTGGTTCACCCGTTTGCTGTTTCTTGGTGGCGAAACAGATCTACCTCTCTTCCTTTGTGCTTTGCAGCTGCGCTGAAAATTACCGATCTTTCCGCAGTTAAAGCACTTAGGCTTTTCTTTGATAGCCTTCTCTGCCAGCAGTTGTCGCATTGCCTCCTTAACGCTAGCCACTAGGTTGTTATCCTCCTCAGACAAAACCTCCACATTCCGCACTTTACATATCTGTGGCTTGAAAACCATCCTGGCAGTCTCTTGAGCCAGTGCAAATGACACAGTTTCAGCTAAAGTGGATTTCTGCGTAGCGCACACCGCCAGTTTAACATCAGAGTCGCGAATGCCGTTAACGAAAGCCTCAGTTTTAAAATGGTCCAGGAACGGGTGACTCTCGCCTGAATATGTGAGCTGCACTAAACGCTCGATTTCCATTGCGAAATCTTGTAGAGATTCGTTAGGCTTCTGAACTCTACATCGCAATTCCATTCTGTATAAATCGCGCTTGTCCTCACTACCATACTTGCGCTGCAATGCTGCCATTATTTCATTATAGTTGTTTCTGCAGCTTACTGGCACAGTCTCAAGTACCTCTGCGGCTGTACCCTTTAAGGACAAGATCAACTCTATGACTTTTTCTTCAGCATCCCATCCATTTCTGCTAGCAACCGTCTCAAACTGGAATTTGAAGATGCTTAATGGTACGCCGCCGTCGAAGCATGGCGCTTTTATCCGCGCAGAAACTTCCGCAACTGCTCGTACTGGCCCACCACTACACTCCAGGTTATGCATTTTGTCCTCTAGAGCATGCAATTTCTCTTCGAACTTCTTTGCATGCTGTTCCAGGCCACCGCATTCTAGATGTTGGACTCTTTCCGCCAGCTCTGAGAATTTATTCTCAATAGAATCCACCCTCCTGTTAATGGCTTCAGAAACCTCTACCAGGGTCTCGTTCATGGCTTTATTTGACTCCTGTATTTCGGCTACAAGCTTTTCCTGCATCTGCTGAGAGTTCTGTTTTATTTCAGTTATTTCGGCTACAAGCTTGTCACTGTTGATCCTTGATGCCTCCTGCATCTGCTGAGAGTTTCTTTTCATTTCGATCATCATAGCAGCGAACATTGAAATTATGTCCATGCTGCTGGTCGTGGCAGGAGGGCATACCTGCACATCGTCTTTGTCCTCAAATTCGTATGTCCCGATGTCCATGCCGCGATTCTTAAACTCATCTATCAGCCTCTTCTGCAGTTCAGCCTTATTACCTGCAGTTGGCAACTCCAGATTGCTGAGCTCCTTTTTCAGCTGTTCAGCTTTTAGCTCATCAAATTTCATGATTATTTATTTTAATTTTTTTTTTAATGTCCTTTTTTTAAATTGCAATATCCTTTTAATTATTTTTGCAATCCCACTTCTGACACCAATTGTTACGTTTTTAGACCTTTTCGTAAAAACGGTTTTATTACTTATCCTTCAAGGATTCGTTTTATTGCATCAAATTAAAACACGGACAAATTAATTTAGAAATATAATGCGGCAACACTTTATTTGTTACTTTATTTACACGAGTATTTGTACTACTCAACACTTAGCGATGTTAACACGTCTATGTTTGATATCACACTGATTCTTGCTGAGCTCTGGCAGCGCCTTTATATAGCAAAAATGACGTCGTCTGGTAACCTCGCGAAAGTTCTGGGTTTGGTGGTTGTTTTTTTTACTTGACATGTGTGTGTTTGTATACATGACAATTCTGACTGGTTTAGTTTGCTTATGGTAACTATGTGTGGTTGAATGTATGAGTGTTCTGTGTGTTTTGCCTATGGTAACTATGAGTGGTTGTATGAATGAGTGTGTTGTTTTGTTTCTTCTACGTGTATATGGCTGTGTATACTTGTGAATCTGTTTAGCTTTATTAGCAGCGAATACTTGCATACAAGATCATTAAGAATAACATCTCTTAGCATTTATGTTGCTATGTTTGTTGTTGTTGTGGTTTACTCTTATTGGCACAGCTTTGAATGATCTTGTATATTCTGGAGTATTCCATTTCCGTTAATTTGAATATTATCTATATAGTGTTGACCAGGGTTGTAACATTTTGACAACTATAGATTAATTGGTAGTGCTGCCAAGTACATATAGCCACATTGTCGTTTATCTTAAATCTATTTCTAATCTTTGTAACAATATATATATATATATGTATTGTTAATAAACTAATTTTTTTTTTTTTTTTGACATATTGTCATTGTACTATTATAATATGAAATTTATTTGTTGGGTGGTTAAGCAATGTCTATATGTATTTCTTTGGCGCTCTTTACCAAATCGTCAGTAGACTTCAACCACAGTTTTTGCAAAGTTTCAAACCTCTCAACTTATTAAAAGATATCCAAAAACCATCTGAGAATTATGTTAAATAAATTAACTATAAAATTCACAAACAATTTCAAAAAATCACATTATAATAAGTGTAGCAGGCTATCAAACTTATACAAACCAAACCCAACAAACAACTTTTATTCGATACGACTCTATTTTATGTATTTATTTATTTATTTTTCTATACCTTTATACAATTAGAAATCCCTTGGATAACAATGAAAGTATTTATAAGGCAAAATGAAAAATAAAATCTCAATTGAATTGTTAATGAACTAATTTTTTTGACATATTGTCATTGTACTATTATAATATGAAATTTATTTGTTGGGTGGTTAAGCAATGTCTATATGCATGTCATTGGCGCTCTTTACCAAAAAAAATAGAGTCGTATCGAATAAAAAGTTGTTTGTTGGGTTTGGTTTGTATAAGTTTCATAGCCTGCTACACTTATTATAATGTGATTTTTTGAAATTGTTTGTGAATTTTATAGTTAATTTATTTAACATAATTCTCAGATGGTTTTTGGAAGTCTTTTAATAAGTTGAGAGGTTTGAAACTTTGCAAAAACTGTGGTTGAAGTCTACTGACGATTTGGTAAAGAGCGCCAATGAAATGCATATAGACATTGCTTAACCACCCAACAAATAAATTTCATATTATATATATATGTATTTGTATATATATATATATATATATATATATATATATATGTATATGTATATATATATATATATATATATATATATATATTTGTATATATATATATGTATATATATATATATATATATATATATTTATATATATATATATATATATATATATTTATATATATATATATATATATATATATATATATATATTTATATATATATATATATATATATATATATATACATATAAATATATATATACATATATATATATATATATATATATATATATACATATAAATATCAAAATTTAAAATCAAAAATTAAAAAAAATATCAAAATATCGATTCCATGGTTGGATACTGCAATATATTTTAGTACATGAAAGTGAAAAAAATGGTTAAAAATTTGTACTTTTTCTTAAATAAAACTGCTTTTTACATCATGAAGACTTCCATTGGTTTTTGTGGCACATTCGGTGGTAGATATAATAAATAAAATGTTAAGAAATTTAAAGTTTTTCTTAAATAAAATCGTTTTATACATTATGAAGATTTGTAGTGCTGAAAAAATTTTCGCTTCCAGGGGTGGGAAATTGAAATTTCGTTAATACATATAAAAACTAAAAGGCAACTAACGCATTTTTTTTACTAATTAAAATTATTTTTTAATTCAGAAAAAAAAAACAAAATGAATATCAGATATTTGCAATATTTTGTATAACATGAAAGTTACCAAAAGGGTTACAATTTTGTAGGTTTCCTTAAACAAAGCCGTTTTACACAATATGAAGACTTGTATTGGTAAAAACAATTTTAAAAATCAAAATTTCGTTTCCAGGGGTGGGAAATTTTCGAAATTTTTTATTTAAATTCTTTATTTAAATTCTTGAAGTATAATTATAACAAGAATTTAAGTAAAAAACAAGGTCGAATAATATACAAAAATAATTGATATATTTTATTTATAAAAGTAATAAAAAATATGCAACTGAAGTTGTTTTTTTTTGCGCTTACTGAAGCAATTTTTATTATTTGAAAGCACAAAATTGGTACTTAAAAATATATGTAATGATTCGGCACAGCCGAATATAGCACTTGTGTTTTTCAAACAAATGAATTGAAAATATAAAACATATTATACAAAATTTCCGATAAATTATGAATACCACTGTTATTATTATTTTATTTTATAAATTCAATTCTTTTTTTTACTGTAATATTGTTTATATAATTTAATCATTTTTCATATGTCATTTATTACATAATTTAATAATACTTTAATTTATTATATAATATAATAGTAATATCATTTATATAATTTTAATAAACTGAAATAATTCATAATATAAATAGAAATATATCTACGACTAAAAACGACTCGAAAATACTCGAAAATAATTAGAAATACGACCAAAATATGACTCGAAAAAGACTCGCAAATCATTAAAAATATGAGTCATAAATGAGTCGAAACTGATCAGAAAATCGGGTCATAAAATAATCCTAAAAAGATTCGCGGCTAGGGTACTATTTTCTCCCGAAAAAACAATAATTTACGATCAAAAAATAGCTCATATATGCAAAAATGAGAGGAAGAGAGAAATAACAATTTGAGAGAATTTATTTATTTACAGCCAAATAATAAAGTTAGTTAGAAGAAAGCAAACTTATTAATATATGAATGTCCATATTTTTAAATGAAATAATTCAATTTTATTTTTTAAATTTTAAATTATAATACTCAATTATATATAAACTCCATAATAGTAAAAGATGTTAATATAAAATATGTTGCGCACATATCTTGTTTAACAGCAACAAAACAAAAAACAATTTAATAGTACATATAATTCATTATAAAAAATAAAAAACTTTCTCGAAAAAGAAAAGATTGCAATTAAGAATCTTATTTAAACAATTCTAATGATATAATAACAACATATAAAAAACAGTTGCTACACATGCGCATTCATCATTGAATGGCCACGCAACTTTTTTTGAGTGTGAACCTGAAAAAAAGCAACAAAGCATTCGCTAAACATGTACACTTGTCGACTTATCATTAACGACTAAAGAAAGAGCGTAAGAATATGTGTGAGTTCTCTCTACACAATTGTTTCATGAGCTGGGCATCCCTGCTCTATATTATAGAGTCGTACTTTTCATTAGTCCCCGTCCACACTTGCAATTTTGTTGCAGCAATTCTTGAATGTTTTAAGTGAGAAGCTTGGGGAGGGGTACAGAGCTTCATGTTCTCGGCAATTATCTTTTGCTTTGCAATTCTCACTATTCAACATGAAGAAATATAATAAGAAGAAGAGAAAAGAAGGCATAAAATATACAAGAATTGCAATGCCAGATTTTTGTAATGTGGACACTAAAGCAATTTCAAAGCAGAATTGCATGCAACAAAATTGCAAATGTGGTCGGGGATAAACATACGTTTGTGGAGGAAAAAAAAAATCTGCTAATTTAGAAGTGAAAATATTGATTCGAATCCCTTTATGACGAAAATTGATTTACTTAATAAGTCCAGACTAACTAGAAACGCATTGGCAAACAATATACATAAGTTATGCATTCCTGCTACTGATAGCTTGTTTAAGGAAATTCAAAGAGCCCGAGAGAAACAATTTGTTGTTTACTGTATACATGTTTCAACAAGAGAATGGGCTGCGCAAGCAGAATTCCTTTTCCTATCGCGCGAGTTACATATTCAATTCCAAAAACAAACACCTATATTAAAACAGACGATATTGATGAATTTGTAACAAACATAATAAACAAAAAATAACATGTAACATAAAACTTATTTCTGTTTTGCAACATTTAAAATACTTAATAGAAAATCACTCAGGAGCATACGGTAGAATTATTACTAAAATTGAATGCTGAACAAGCAAATATCTACATTAGTTTAAGTCTGATTGTAATTATTAAAGAAGATATAAAGTCAGTTAATGAAAAGCCTAGGCTTGTGACAGTTTGATACCTCTTCAAAATAAATTAATTGTTTTGTGTTGTTTTTTTTTAACTCTTTCGCTGAATACGTGAATGGTATAGAATAGAAAATGGCGATTAATTCAAAAAATGAACTTTAACTTTCACAACTGTGTTTGGTACCATATGAAAGTAGATAAGATTCTACATCACTAACTGCAAAAATAAAAGTTCTAAGTTGTTTACTTTATTTGCAGTGTGTGTTTAAAGTTCAATAATTTTTTTTATTTTTGCGCGCATTGATTGAAAGAGAAAATTTTGATATTTCAAGTGATTATATTTGTTATTGAGACTTCCATAAGTAAAAGTTTTATAATGGAACCTTCTACTTCACGTAGATGAGCATATAAAAAATTATTTTTTGTTTAGATAAATGTTTTAGAAATAAAAAAATAAAGAAAAACAAAATTGCTCTAAAAATGGGGTATTTCTCATATATATACAGTGAGTTTCAACAACCTTGCGGATGAGTGCAGGAAAAAATGATTTTATGCTCTTAAAATATGATATTTTAGCTAATAAATCCCAGAATGCCTAGTTGCGCATTTATGCGATTTTTTAGCTATGAAGGTTTTTGGGACACAACTCCAGTTGCTAAAAATCAATATGAAAAAGCTAAACAAAAGACCATGTTGTTTTTATTATATTTTGTTGATATTGTTGTTTTTATTGTAGCTAATGAGTGTGATGTTTATTACAGGTTGGTGCGTGAGTATCTTTGAATCACGCACACTCAAAAATAAAAAAAGTTCTGATTTCTTTCCAACGAATAGAATTTTTCATATATGTATATTCATGCTACAATGACATAACAAGTTTGAATTTCACTCACGATCAAGAAATTATCTCGTAAATATGGTTACATAAAACAATCCTATTCTACACACGTACACTGTTTGTGTGGTAAATATGGTCACTCTTCCATCTCTATTTATATATATATATTGTTCATTTGTACACTACATGATAATTGTTGGTGATAATTGTGCGTGAGAACATGCGAGTACTGTTTTTATGTTGGTTTATGCTGATGATATCAAGTATATTAATGTATTGACAATTAATTTTCGAGAATTACTATTACTAAGTAGGGTATTTAATATTTCGTACTGCCACGTTTATTTGTTTTTTGTGTTGACTGTGATTGTTTTGTTTAAGGTGATGTTATTTATTTAAAGTATTGTACATTTGTATATTATTCGGTAAAACGGAAAACAAAAAGTGTTTTGCAAAATTGAAAACGATAAAAAATCTAACTAATTTTAGGAACAAGTTTCAAAACAATTTTCATTTCTCGTCATGAGTTACATAATTTAATAAGAACTCAGATACTAAATTACTTCAAGATAAATTCAAACTTCTGAGAAGATTTAATTCTTTTTGCAAAGACTATAAGCAACGCTGGCTAAACAGTCAAAGAAAGAATGACTATTTTTTAAAAAATAACAAGAATTGGCTTGCTGCTTCAATCTACTTCATTCCACCACCAGCACCAATTAAAAAAAGAGGTCGGCATGATCTCTCATTTGATGAGTGTAAAGAAAAAACTAAGGCAAAGAAATGTAAAGATATAAGCGATAATACTCCATTGCCTGTTTTGGCTTACGCCACTCAAATGAGCTTGAGAGCTGCTGGAAAAACAGATGCGGCGAAAATAGTTAAAGAAATAATGTCAGATCTTACAAGAGCGAAAAAATACCGAACAAGCTCAGAACAGGTATTCCCACAGCAATTAAGTGCGGAAGAAGCTCTTTCCGTGTTTGTAGAAGCGATGTTAACAATATGATGTAATTAGGAAAGCCGTGACTGAGAAATTTTCATCGTACAAAAACATCCAAGAAGCAAAAAAAAAATGTTATCCAGAGCAAGACGAAATAAAAATTACTGAAACATCAGCCCAAGTAAGTCTACAAGCACTATTAGACCATATCACTAAGCGTATTTTTTTATACAAAATGCTGATTTAAATTCGTTAAGTAATGAAGAACTGTCTAAAATGACTTTATACTCTAAGTGGGGCTTTGACGGCAGTTCAGGACATAGTGCATATAAACAAGCCTTTCATGACATTAACGCCTCAGACTCTTCAATATTTATAACATCGACCGTCTTCTACAAGGTTTTGTGGGCTCCTGAAAATAGAATTTTTGAAAGAAATGACCGACAATATTAAACTCGAAAAAGCAAGAGTGGAGACTGAAAAAAAGGCTCTTGTCGATTCCGTAGTATTAGTTTGAGAGAGATTAGTGAAAGTTAATCACGAACTATTTCTAGTGATGATTGACGAAAGATGATTTCGAAAGATGTTAATATAGATAACATGGAGTTTGGTTTATCTGTCCTTCATGGCTGGATACAATTTTTTGAGTGTATTATCATATAAACTCCCGATTAAAAAATGGCAAACTAGATGTGATGAAGAAAAAAAATTATTGCTGAAAAAAACGCATTCGAAGGGAATTAAGAGAGAAAACTGAATTGATTATTGACCAACCAAAACCAGGTTTTGGAAACTCAAGCGATGCATCGCGATGGGAATACTGCAAGGCGTTTTTTGAAGAATACTGAAGTATCTGCAGATATTATAAAAATTGATTTGCAGTTGATAAAAAATATGCATACAATATTAATAGTTGTTTCCAGTGGCATTGACGTCAATATCGAAAGATTTTAAGTTTCGCTAATGATACTACCAGGATATTTGTTAAAAACTATCCATGGTATTATATGCCTCCTACTCTACATAAATACTTTATTCACGGGGCAGAAATTATATGGCTTTCACCATTGCCTATTGGCCAACTAACTGAAGAATCTCAAAAGGCTAGAAATAAGGACTTTAAAAGTTATAGGGAGCACTTTTCGCGTAAATGCAGTAGGAAAAATACCATAGAAGACGTGTTCAATAGATTTCTATTAAGTTCTGATCCTTTCATTTCAAGCATGAAAAATAGTTGTAAAAAGAAAATGGAGCAAATGCCAAAGTCTGCGTTGGAGTTACTTATTCTTCCCCACGAAAACGATGATGATGACGATGATGAAGACTATTTTAATGATGATTATGAAGCTAGTGATGATTATGAAGTTTAAGAAATGAAGTAAATAAAAAAAACCTTATAAGTGACTTTTTTTTGTTAAATCTGTGGAGTTATTGATTTTTGAGAAAAAAGACGGATTTTATGTTAAAATTTTGCTAATATAAATACATATTATATATTAATTCTTTTTATTTAAAAAAAATATTTTCTCTAAAAGCACATGAAGTACGCTTTAATTTACAATTTAATTTATTTATTTATCGTTTTTCGTTCAAAAGTTACAACAGAAATAGTCAAATACGAATATTTTTCCAAAGTATTAAAAAGCCCATAAAAGGTAAAAATTTTTTTTGCAACATTTATTAATATCCATCAATAAAAACTAATAACATTTTAATATTGCGACTTCTATGAATTAATCGCCACTTTCTATACCATTTGCCCCAATGTGAATCGGTAAGATCCTTGTCGAATCTATAAGGATCCAGTGAAACGAATAAGTTAAAAAATAAAAATTAATATATATATATATATATATATATATATATATATATATGTATATATGTATATATATATATATCATTTCTGCGAATCCTACGGGACCCTCCAGAATATAACAAGAAAATTTTTTAAATATTAAAATAAAAGTGAAGTGAAAATTTATTTCCATAAAAGGAAAAAGTTTAAGCCACTAAAATAAAAACTGTGCAGTAGACTTTTTGAAGTCAAACTCCATATCAAAAGATAAAGGAAGTGACCAGTTGCAAATTGAATACAGCACTAAGTGAAATAAAACAAAGTGTAGTGAACAAATAATGTGGAACACCACTTTGAAGTCCATCGTAAGAGATTATAAAGACTCTCCAAATTCGAAACTCAAGACAGAAGCGGTTCGACGAAAGAAGAATGGAACACGAAGAACAAGAGGTAGGTCCTGTCAATCTAGCAGAGCAACTGGCTAGAAGAGAACAGCAGCTAGAACAAGTCAGGCTAGCTTACATTGACCTTCAGCAAAAACAACGAGAGGACACCAGCTACTCGATAGAATTTGAAAGAATATCAATCATCTACCAATATTCACAGGCCAAGGAGAAGTCACAATTAACTCGTTTTTCAGCAGCGTAGAGTACCTAATGTCAACTTTACAAAGCCCGCAACAGCAGAAGGGGAGGCTAAAAATACAATAATCAACATTCCCGAGCCCGACAATTGGCAACTTATTAAGGAAACTTTTAAGATGAGATATAAACCCGATACGGAACTCCACGAAATATACAGGCGGATTGCTAATTTAAGAGTTAACACGGAATTATTACAATTCAAAATATTATATATAAGAGTGACGAACTAATAGTATATTATAGTGGTGAACTTGGCATAGACTTGTCAAACATGGACAGCTTGTTAGTGAATACTATAAAAGAAATGACTCAAGGGACATTACTGGACAAAATTTACGAACAAAGACAATTGAAGGATATTTTATTTATAATGAATCAAAGAAGGTGTATAAAACACGTGTATAAGACTTGAATATAAAAGATATGAAAAGGAAGAAAAGCATAAAGGACAATATCATAATAAGCCAATTTGCAATAATCAGAATAATATATACAATAATCAAAATAGGAACGAAAGATATAACCGACAGTTTAGAGAACGAAATAAGTAGAAATGGAGGAACGGGGTATTATTCAGAAAAGACATTCAAGGTATTCAATGCCACTAATATTTGTAGCCAAGAAAATATACAACACAGGTGAGAAAAAATATCGCATGGTAATTGATTACAGAAAGTTAAATGATGTTACCACAGACGACAAGTTTCCTTTGCCGAATATTGAGACAATATTGGATAAGCTGGCAAGAGCTCAGTATTCTACGACGGTAGACTTAGCAAAGGGGTATCATCAGATTTTAGTTAAAAAAGGGGACAGGGAAAATACGGTATTCGTAACACCACACGGTTTGTACGAATTTGTAAGGATGCCATTTGGCCTTAAGAATGCGCCAGCCACATTTCAAAGGCTGATGAATGAAATTCTAAGAGACTACATTAATAAAACGTGCGTTGTATATTTAGATGACATACTACTCTTTAGCACATCGCTAGCCGAACACATTAAAGCATCTCCTATTGCTTTATTTTCAAAGTTCACGAGTGAAAAAATTTAAAAATACAAATAGACAAATTTAATTTCTTAAGAAAAAGAAACAGAAATTTTAGGCCATATCTTGACAAAAGACGGCATGAAGCCAAATCCAAACAAAAAAAAATAATTCAAAATTTAGAATTGCCAAAAACTGAGAAACAGATAAAAGTTTTTTGGGACTAACAGGGTATTACCGCGAATTCGCATTTTACCAATTACAAAATATTAAAAAAAAGGTACAAAACTTAATATGAAAGATCCAATTTATGTTGAAGCCTTCGAGAGGTTAAAGACATTAATCAGTACACACCCCGTTTTACGCTATCCCGATTTCGAAAAACAGTTCATATTAACGACAGATGCATCCAATTACGCAATTGGTGCAGTGTTGTCACAGGAAAGACACCCGGTGTGCTATGCTTCAAGAACATTGAAAGAAACTATTCCGCAACGGACAAGGAGTTTCTGGCGATAATGTGGAGCGTCAATTATTTTAGGCCCAACACTTATGGCAGAAAGTTCAAAATTTTCACTGATCACCAGCCAATTAAGTATTTACATTCCAAATACAGAGGAAAGGATATGTCACCCAGGCACCAGCGGTGGTTACTAAAATTAGGAAAATATCAATTTGAGATCGAATACTTGAAAGGTAAAGAAAACAAAATAGCGGACTTTTGGAGCAGAATAGAAAATAGTGAGGACACTATTTCAGAAAAAGCGGGGGGTGAAAATACCATTTTTGAAAATACCAAAATGCCAAATTTTTATTCTGTTAACAATGTAGAAGACGACGTCACAATGGCAACAGTGCATTCACCAGAAGAGGAATTAGGAGCTATTTTTTTTTATAAAAGAAGAAACTGTAAATAAGTACAAAACCCAAATAACTTTAACAAATAACAAAATAGAAGAATTTAAGGAATTACATGGGAAAAGGATTATTTTTATTGCACAAAGTGACTTTAATCGAATGGGATAAATTCTTAGAAGATACATCTCAAAAGGGAAAATAGGGATATTTTCGGAACTATCTGAAAACAACTATAATATAGTACAACTATAATATAGTACAATAAGTGCACCATGAGAGCACAGGACATTGAAACCGAAGTGGAAGCAGTAAAACAAATATCATTATATCACGTAATAGAGAGTATGCACTCGGGCATACAAGAAACTTATATTAAAATTAAAAATTAAATATATTTTCCAAAACTCATGGAACTGATTCAAGTAGTAATTAATCAATGTGACCTCTGTCAACAAGTAAAGTATGAACGACGTCTCATTAAAACTAAACTTCATTACACGGAGATAAAAACCAAATCATACACATTGATACATACGTAATCAAGGGATTTATTTTCTTAACGACAATAGATAAGTTTTTAAAATTTGGAGCGTATCCATTGAGCGATAGAAATCACATAACTATAATAGAAAAACTAGAAGAACATAAAACTAAAATTGGTAAACCAGATAAAATAGTAGCAGATAATGAATTTAACACAATAAGGATAAAAGAATTTCTAACAGAACAAGGGATTCAATTACATTTATCTAAACCCAACAGTCATACATGATATGCCGATATAGAAAGATTTCACAATACCATGGCAGAAAACTTTAGGATTTTGTATCAAACTAACAAAAATTTACTTAAATAGAGAAGAAAAAGACGGGAGTCCTTCATAAAGAACTACAAAGCAGTTAGGCACAAAGAACAACATAAATATAAAAAAGGACTATTAAGAAATATATATATAATAATCATTCTCCTACTGTTAGTGAGTTGGACATCGATGAATAAAGGAGAACTGACTACAAATAAATTAAAGGATTTACGGAAATGACGTTCTACTTCTGTCGTCTGAAGAACAAATACGGATTGAATTTCATGTCGGAATTTTTACTTTTATTTAAATTCCGTGCAAAGCCAAATATCAGGTCAATTTTTGTTATTAAACACACAAACAAAAAACAATAATAATAAAAAAAAAACAATTTAAATAATTGTCTACCTGGAAGTGACCCAAAAAAGGCTAATGACCGAAAAAGAAAAACCTTCAATACGTTTTTGTCAAAACAAGTTTTATATTCTTATATTGGCATACATACAATAAACACACATAAAAGTAAAAACAACAAAAACAATAAAAAGCAAAAATCAGATTAAAAATTAATAAATGAGCTTAACGAACTCTCCGACTAGAGAGAGAAGGCTCAGCATAAACAACAGAAATGCATACATAGTGTTAAATTCTGATAATAACAATGAACAAAAGAACATTGATAATCCAATGTTAAATAATAAGTATTTAAGTGCAAAAACAACAAACACAAGTTTGAGTGCAAGTAGAAGTGCACCACAGTTAAACGAATTTTTGTTTACAGACAAAAGCAAAAAAATAGCAACACCAACGGTAAGCAAAGAAAACAATAACGAAAGGGGAAATACACCTAAAACAACAAGCAAAAGAGTGCTAACAGGTATGGATCGCTACATAACGATCACAAAACGTAAGTATAGCCCTCAGTCTGAAAAATTTGAACCAAGTTCTAAGCAGCCGAAGAACTCCGCGGCATCCAAAAATCGTTTTGCACTGCTTGACAATGCTGACGCTACAGAATTGACACCTGTATCTGCTAAAAATTTCAAACCGCCTCCATTATATCTTAGAGAGGCTACTACTAATGAATTAGTGAAAAAGCTGACGCAGGCAGCTGGTAAGGACAATTTTTACGTTGCGTCACTGAAGAAGGGCAACGTATTGGAAACCAAAATACAAGTGAACAGTGAAACAAATTATAGGAAGCTTGTTAACAGCCTCGATTCTGAGAAGAAGAGCTACTATACATACCAGTTGAAAAGTGCTAAGGGCTTAATAGTGGTTTTAAAGGGTATTGATTGTTCGGTACCAGTGGCAGATCTACAAGATGCCCTAGAAAAAGAGGGCTATGAAGTAAAATCTGTTCATAATATTTTGAATAGAAATAAAATTCCTCAGCCTATGTTTAGAGTTGAGATTACTTTTAACTCTTCACATATGAAAAAAAGGGTGACCCTCACCCAATTTACAACTTAAGGTATATTCTTAATCGCAAAGTAGTAGTTGAAGAGCCTATAAAGCGCAAAGGGCCACCACAGTGCCAAAACTGTCAAGAATTTGGGCACACTAAAAGGTTTTGTAAATTGCCATCGGTATGCGTCAGA
The DNA here is from genome assembly GCA_963675445.1 of Linnaemya vulpina. Lineage (NCBI taxonomy): Eukaryota > Metazoa > Arthropoda > Insecta > Diptera > Tachinidae > Linnaemya > Linnaemya vulpina. The sequence goes on along the minus strand of OY776279.1, from coordinate 51,072,759 downwards.
TGTGGAAACATCCACAAAAGCCTCGATTGTCCCCATGCCAAAAATGACTCCAAGGTTCTAAAATGCAGTAATTGCGGCGGCAACCACACAGCAAACTACCGTGGTTGTGAAGTTTATTTGCGCCTAAAGCAAACAGATTTGAAAAAACCAGTAAACACTCAGTATCGTAACAGCGTACTTCAAAATCCACTACCTATGTTGCAACAACAAAGCCGCGGTCACACAAACGTAAATCACCCGCAATTGTCTTATGCACAAACGTTAAAAAAAGGTACGGCAGCCCCTGCAATTCCTAGCAGCGATAATTGTAATCGAAAAAATCCAACTTACTCCGGGAGTTTTGAAAACAATCCAAGCTCCATAGACAAATTGATACAAACCATGGACCGATTTATGGCAAGCATGGAGAGTATGTTTCAACAAATGCTGCAAAATCAAAGCATGTTAATGCAGATTTTGCTAAACAATAAAAAATGAACCGGTTACAAATATGTTTCTGGAACGCTAACGGCTTAAGCCAGCATAAAAATGAAGTTCAACACTTCCTGTACACACACCAAATAGATGTTTTGCTTGTTTCCGAAACCCATTTTTCGATCAAAAATTGTTTTTGAATAAATGCGTATTATACCTATGATACAAAGCACCCAAGTGGTAGAGCTTGTGGAGGTTCAGCAATTCTTGTTCATAAGGATGTCGACCATTTTCCAATGCCAGAGTATAAAACAGATCATATTCAGGCCACAACTATCAACATACCCGCCACAGGGATTGCAATATCTGCAGTGTATTGCCCTCCACGGCACAATATTAATAAGGAGCAGTTCACCCATTTTTTTAAAACGTTAGGCTCAAAATTCTTAGCTGCTGGAGATTTTAACGCTAAACATACGTTTTGGGGCTCTCGCCTCGTTACTCCAAGGGACAGACAACTTCTTGATACTGTTTTGTCCAACAACTTGGATGCAATATCCGCAGGACACCCTACATATTGGCCTACTGACTTAAACAAAATCCCCGATGTGATAGATTTTATTGTATTTCGAAGTATACAACGCGAGCATATTTCGCTGCTTCCTTCCCTCGATCTGTCGTCGGATCATTCTCCAACCTTTTTAACGCTTTCCAATGCCCAGCAAAATTTAGATCAGAATGCTATTTATTTTCCAAACAGAAAGACAAACTGGCTTAAATATAAAATGTATGTAAGCGCACACCTGCCGCAAAATATTTCACTAAAAACTGATGATGAAATACAGTCGGCTGTGAACCAACTAACTGGTATACTGACTGATGCTGCTAAGGTTTCTACGCCCACTACCTCATTATATACAAAAAGGGGTACCAACGATCCAAGCCACATTCAAACTCTACTAAGAGAAAAAAGACGATTAAGACGCCAATGGCAAGAGTTTCGCTCGCCGACTTTAAAAACACAATTAAATCAATGCCAGAAGATGTTACGTGGGGCCCTTCAGAGGGAAAAAGAACTAAACCTGAACAGATTTTTGGAGAATTTAGATGCCACCGAGAAGACGGACTACAGTTTGTGGAAGGCAGTCCGCAAAATGAAGTGCCCTACTGCTTATGAAGCTCCAATTCGCTTACATAATGGGAAGTGGGCGAAAAACTCCAGCGAGAAAGTTGAAGAGTTTGCCAATCACCTGGAGGCGGTTTTTGTTCCAAACGAAACGGACTCTTGTTTACCACCAACAGCTGTCCCAGAACGTGTTTTTGACCCATTAAAAATCCGCCTACCTGCTCTGAAGGCAGTTATACGTGGTCTAAACCCAAAAAAATCACCCGGCAGTGACAAAATCACTAACGCTATGATCATCAACCTGCCGAATTCGGCTTTGAGAGTCGTTATGTTTATTTTTAATTCGATGTTAAGAACTGGATATTTTCCATTATCTTGGAAACAATCGGAAACAGTTATGATCCCCAAGCCTGGCAAAGACGTCACGCAGGTGACATCATACCGCCCAATCAGCTTATTGCCGGTTCTCTCAAATATATTTGAGAGGTTAATATTAAAATCGTTATCACCGTATACTGACTCGGCTTACTTAATTCCCAACCACCAATTTGGGTTTAGGAAAAAACACGGTACCATTGAACAAGTGCATAGAATTACGAATTTAATTCGTCAAACTTTTGAAAATAAGCAGTACTGCTCTGCACTATTTATTGATATATCACAAGCTTTCGACAGAGTCTGGCACGAAGGCCTTTTATATAAAATTTCACTACTGCTTCCTGAAAACGTCCACAAACTGCTCACTAGCTATCTAGCGAATAGGTCTTTTGTAGTACGATCAAAAAGTACTTATTCGTCAATCAAACGAATATCAGCTGGTGTCCCTCAGGGGAGCATACTCGGCCCATTTCTTTACTTATTATATACCGCCGATTTGCCTACAAATCAACTCACACACACATCCACATTTGCTGATGATACAGCGTTTTTAAGTATACATCAACATCTGGAAGTAGCTTCCCAACAACTTCAAACCCACATTGCTGATTTGGAGAAATGGTTGAATATGTGGAAAATAAAAGTTAATACCTCGAAAAGTGTTCACATAACCTTTACATTAAGGCACAAAAGTTGCGCACCGATTTCAATAAACGGGACAACAATTCCAGAGCAGAGCCAAGTTAGGTACTTGGGAATACATCTCGATCGGCGTCTGACGTGGGTTCACCATATTGCAGCCAAAATTACACAGCTGAAAATCAAAACCGCTCAACTTTTCTGGTTAACTGGGCCACACTCTTCACTGAACTTGGACCTCAAGGTACTTTTATACAAGGCAGCCTAAAACCAATATGGTATTATGGTATCCAGTTGTGGGGTTCCGCCTCCGCATCAAATGTTGAAAAGCTACAAAGAAGACAGTCAAAGATTCTGAGAATGATTACGTGCGCTCCTTGGTACATACGAAATAATAACATCCAGTTGGATCTCAATATTCCTACCATCCGAGAAGAGATTAAAAAATCGTGTACGAGCTACATTGCAAAAGTTACTGATCATCCCAATCCATTTGCGAGGGACTTGCTTTTATTTGAGGGTCATAGGCGTCTGAAACGGGTGCAAACTTTTGATTTGGCAACATAATTTTCCTTTTATTTTTTATTTTTTATTATTCGAACAGTAAGTTGAGTGCTGCAATGGCAGTATCAACTTAAATATTTTGTTAGGTTAAGATTTTAATACTTATTGTGAATGACGTATAGTCAGATTCAATAATAAAAATTAATATATTAAAAAAAAAAAAAAATTAAAAAAAATTTACGGAAATTCAAATGGGACTTCAAGAAATAGTTAAAGAGACAGACATAGTAGTGCATATAATAAACGTAGAGGACTAAAAAATATAGTGAACGAAATGACGGATAACATTATACTAATGAGAACCATACATAAGCAAGAACTATTAGAAGTCAGAAATAAATTATTAACACAAACACTGACAAGTAAAAGTGCTATATTCGGCTGTGCCGAATCTTATATACCCTTCACTAACGTACGTCTGCTTTCTAACTTATTAAATAGTTTCAGTTAGCAAAAAATAAAAACAACTTCAGTTGCATTTTTGTTTACTTAAACAAAAATGTTCAATATTTTCCAACCCTGGAAACGAAATTTTAATTTTTTTACCAAAATCGTCCAACCCTGAAAACGAAATTTTAATTTTTTTACCAATACAAGTCTTCATAATGTGTAAAGCGGTTTTATTTAAGCAAAAGTACAAATTTTTAACCATTTTGGTAATTTTCATGTTATACAAAATATTGAAAATATCCAACCCTGGAATCGAAATTTAGATTTTTTAAATACTTGATATTAATTTTGGAATCGCAAATGAAATTAAAATTTTTTACCAATGGAAGTCGTCATGATGCATAAAGCGGTTTTATTTAAGAAAAACTAAAAATTTTAGTCACTTTCGTTACTTTCATGTACTACAAAATATTGTAATATCCAACCCTGGAATCGAAACTTTTATTTTTTTTAATATTTAATACCAATTTTGTTTTGCCGAAATAAAAAATAATTTTAAGCAGGAAAAAACGACGTTAGTTAATTTTTGGTGATGTTATTGTATTAAAAAATTCAAATTTCCTAACCCTGGACGGAAACTTTAAATTTATAAATTTTTTTTCATCCATGCAAATCCTCATGTTACCAAAAACGGGTTTAATTAAGAACAACTTGAAATTTTTAAACAGTTTAGTTTATATGTACCACAAAATACCAAATGTGCAAAAAAAATTAATTTCCCATCCGTGGATTTTTTTTTTAGTTTTAAATAGACAATTGAGGAGTCCCAAAGCATGAAATAGGTTCTATTTTCAGATAAGCAAAAAAAAAATAATAGTTTTTTCGTGTTCATTTTGCGTCGAGAAATAAGTGTAAGCTTCTCAGCCCTGGAACCGTCCTTCCGATTTTTCTGAATTTCAATACCGCTCTAGCTCACTTCCAATCGATCAGTCCAAGAATGAAGTCTCTAGCTCTTCTGCGGGCTTAGGACAGACGGACATCGCTCAATCGTCATCGCTATTCATAAGGATCCAGAATATATATACTTTATGGGGTCGCATATTGATATCGAAAAAATTACACAAGGAATGACAAACCTAAATATACCCTTTCACATTTTTGTGAAGAGTATAAAAAGCAACTGACAAAAACGTGGTTTAATACATGCATTAGGAAGCATGTCAAAGTGGCTATTTGGCACAATGGACGATTATGACAGACAGGACATTCACAACTACCTTTTAAAAACGACTAATCACCAACATATACTAGTTAATGATTATTTTAATTCAGCTATCAATCAATTAAAACAAATTGTAAAGAGTGATCGGCAAGAAGTAGAAAAAGGCCTAAATCTATATACATATATTATATATATATATATATATATATATATATATAAATAAGTTGCATTGTGTTAGTAATTGATGTTCTCCGTAATGCGTGAACCGATTTTGTTTCTGCATAATTTATATGAAAGGTGACGTCCATACCAAGGTTTTTATGTAAATACAGTTTCTATATATATATATATTGCTTTATGAGTTCTAGACATTTAATGAACACTGCAATCATTTCGAAATATTTGAGTTAATATTTTTAAAAACTGAAATACAATTTGTTTTCAAGTTCATAACAATAAAATTTTGGTCAAACCATTAATTTAATTTATATACTTAGATTTGCTAAATCACAACTTCGGAGATCTATGAAATATATTACATATAAATAAAACACTAAAAACAAAAATATTTAAATACATTATGCACAGACCACGTCATATGCATGAGTACGCGCAGGATACAATGAATTATGTGCATCATTACGGTCACAGGATGTTTATAACATTTACGTGTAATCCGCAATGGAGTGACATTAAATACAATTTATTCGCTGGCCGAATTCCTACCGACTGCCATGATATCACTTCCTGTGTTTTTAAGCAGAAATTGAAATCGCTTATGGGTTTTAGCGTGAAATCTAAAGTGTTTGCTGAAGTGAAGTTCTGGATGTATTCTGTGGAGTGGCAAAAGCGTGTTTTGCCACACTCTGACATTTCAATATGGTTGGTGAATAAAATCAAATGGCATGAAGTTGAGAATGTTATATGTTCTGAAATTCCAGATCAAATAAGTGATCCTAAATTATATGATGTTGTTGTGCAAAATATGATACACGGTCCATGCACAGCCCACGTCATATGCTTGAGTACGCGAATAAGAAATCTGTTGAAGCTTTGGAAAGAACAATGAAAGATCCCCGAGATAACTCTGAGTTGTTTGGTGGTGCGTTGATTTTATTGCCAGGCGATTTTAGGCAAACATTGCCCGTTGTTCCTAGATCGGCAGCTGCCGATGAAATTAACGCTTGCTTAAAGTCTTCAAATTTATGGAGATTTGTTAAAATATTGAAACTCATTATCAACGTTCGTGTTCACTTGCAGAATGCTCCATCTGCTGATAAGTTCTCTAAGCAATTTTCGAAAATTGGGAATGGTGCAATTTCTATTGAAGACACTGGATTGATAACATTGCCAAATGATTTTTGCCGTTTCGTACAGTCAAAAAAGGAATTGATTGAATGTGTTTTCACTAATATAGCACAACAATATACATGCCATGCATGGTTGAGTGCCAGAGCAATTTTAGCGGCAAAGAACAAAGATGTTTCTGAATTAAACATGGCTATACAATCAAAGATTCCTGGCGAAGTGGTGTTGTACAAGTTTGTTGATACTGTCACCAACGAAGAAGATGTTTTGAATTATCTAACAGAATTTTAGAATTCGTTGGACTTACCAAGATTGGCTCCGCATAATCTCCAATAGAAAGTTGGAGCCACTATTATTATGCTTCGTAATATCAATCAAAACCGTTTGTGTTATGGTGCAAGACTTGCTATTAACAGGTTGATGGCTTATGTAGTTGAAGCTACTATTACCATTAATAAGGCGCAAGGCCAATCTTTAGAAATTTGTGGACTGAATTTAGTGTATCCAGTTTTCTCACGTGGACAGTTCTATGTAGCCTGTTCGCGCGTTGGCAAACTATCGGTTTTGTATATTTACACCGAAAATGGAAAAACAACAAATGTTGTTTACCACAGAGCATTACAATAAAAGCAGTTTATCACTGATTAAAATGAATTCGAATTAATATTTTTATTTTCTTTTTTGCACTACGAAGTGTGCAGGGGGTTTGCTAGTTTAATACATATAAATATATAGATAAAGAATATGAACTAAATATATATTTAGCCAAATAACAAAAATACAATTGTAATTCAAAATAATATAGTTTCAGCTAAATATGGTATAATTCATCCTAATATTTTCACAAGTAAAGAAATCATAAAGTACGAAATAGACTATAATAGGCTTAAATATATTCAACTAGGAACAGCAGTTTTTAATAACACGTATTTAATATTTGGTATTAAAATACTGAAATCAGTTGTACAAGTAAGTAGAAGAAACATAATACCAATTCCTAATAAAGAGCATAACGAAATTGATGCCAAAATAGAAAAAATCTTTATATATGAAAATAAAATCTATAAGTTCGAAGAAAATAAAAATCTTGGACAATTAAAGCCTAGCACAAATTGCGTTCTAAAAGAAAATTGTAAACTAATAGACGTACAGAATTGGAAGTAATACCAATAGACATGAAAACAGTAATTGTTAAGAATGCAGTAAATATATCAGTTCAGCATACCAGTAATGAGAACAAAACTATTGTAAATGGAAACTGTATAGTGCAATTTAATAATTGTTCAACAGAAATTAAAGATTATTATTTTTCTAATCTGATTGAAAAAGATGACACAAAAATTGCAACAATCAAATATGAAAATATAAAGATTTTTACACAAATATTAATTTTTAACGATATAACAGAAGAAAATAAAAACAACATACTAAACATAAATATATTGAAATATCATAGTAGTATATCATATGGATGCAATTTTATCTTAGCAATAATAGTACTTATTACCCTAATTATTGTAATTATAAAACATAAATATATTAAAATTAAAATGAATAAAATAATTCAGGAGAATTCTTCTCTAAAGGGGGGAGAAGTTACATATTCAATGCCAAAAACCAACACCTATATTAAAAATGAAGATATTGATGAATTTGTAACAAACATAATAAACAAAAAATAACAAATGTAACATAAAACTTATTGCCTGTTTTGCAACATTTAAAATACTTAATACAAAATCACTCATAAGCATATTGTAGAATTATTACTAAAATTGAATGCTGAACAAGCAAATATGTACATTAGTTTAAGTCTGATTGTAATTATTAAAGAAGAAATAAAGTCAGTTAATGAAAAGCCTAGGCTTGTGACAGTTTGATACCTCTTCAAAATAAATTAATTGTTTTGTGTTGTTTTTTTTTTAAACTCTTTCGCCGGACGTTCGTACAAAATTCGCACGATAGGAAAATAAAAGCTTGCGCAAAACTGGTTTAAAGGCTCAAGGTTGGAATTGCCGAACGCTGAAATTTTAAATGTAAGCTAAATGTAGGTTATCTTTAAATGTAAATATTGTTACACTTATAAATCCCTAAAAAATGTGTCATCTATCACATAAAACAACAACAAATAATTATTTATACACAACGCAATTATTATACATACAACATTGATAGCACATCGATAAGTTTATATATTTGCCATTTGTGTTGAAAATGTACGCATATTAAATGAAAGGTACTGATAGACAGCAGAAACACCAACATGCGCAACTCATAAGACAATGAGTCGTTCTTTGCCATATATATAATAAGCTGGATACATTTATTTCCATATTGCAATATGTATGAAATATTTTCTAATATGAATTAATAATTTTCTTATAATTGGAATAATTAAATAAAACGTGTTAACATCAGGTTGATACAGTTCTCGGATTCCTTTTCACAATAAAATTTGTGTAAATAGGAACTGTTATCACATTCAACTAAACCACCTAAAAAATGGTTACAAACACAATATACACATGAGCACTGATGATGAAAGTGTTGCGACTTTCGAAAACAGCTGTTCTGCTCTGCTGTGTAAGTTGAAAAAAAAGCTGATGTTGACTTTCCTTTGTGCCTTGGAATATTTATTATCAAGTCTTTCTGAGATTTAAATTTAGTTCGAACAATTAGCCTAGGAATCTGAATTTGATTTAATATAGCAATATAAATGTTCGTTAAAATAATCACCAAGTACAAATTTAAGCTATGGCATGAGCTACCAATGAAAATTGGAAAACTTTCACATGTACTTAAGTATAAAATTCAAACCAAAAAATTTTAACTTAGGTATGATGGAACGAAAAATTCAGAAAAATGGGACATGAAGAAAATTATCAAACAGTAACACGGGTATTAAAACAAAAACGTGTTAACATCCGGTTGATACAGTTCTCGGATTCTTTTTCACAAAAAAGTTTGTGCAAATAGGAACTGTTATCACATTCACCTAAGCCACCTCAAAAATGGTGACAAACGGAATGTACTCATGAGCACTGATGATGAAAGTGTTGCGACTTTCGATTTAATATAGCAATATAAATGTTCGTTAAAATAATCCCCAAATACTAATTAAATATGATTTTTAATACAAAATTTATTTGATGAAAGAATGAATTGTGTATCAACCAAAGTTTACAAAGCGAATGAATAAATATTTAAGTATGTATATAAATATTATTGAAGTTTAAATATTTAAGTTTCTATAATTAACAAGTAAAAGGGCTAAATTCGGCTGTGCCGAATCTTATATACCCTTCACGAACGTACGCCGGGCATTACACATATTTTTATACCCTCCACAAAAATGTGAAAGGGTATATTTAGGGTTGTCATTCCGTGTGCAATTTCTTCGATATCAATATGCGACCACATAAAGTATATATATTCTGGATCCTTATGAATAGCGATGACGATTGAGCGATGTCCGTCTGTCTGTACGTGAAATCGGAGCTAACTTAGAGTGGTATTGAAATTCAGGAAAATCGGAAGGACGGTTCCAGAGCTGGGAAGCTTACACTTATTTCTCGACGCAATATTAACACGAAAACCCGATTTTTTTTTTTGCTTATCTGAAAATTGAACCTATTTCATGCTTTGGGACTCCTCAATTGTCTATTTGAAACTAAAAACAAATTTCCAGGTATGGGAAATTAAATTTTTTTTTTTGCACATTTGGTATTTTGTGGTACATATAAACTAAGCTGTTTAAAAATTTCAAGTTGTTCTTAATTAAACCCCTTTTTGGTAACATGAAGATTTGCATGGATGAAAAATAATTTTAAAATTTAAAGTTTCCATCCAGGGTTAGGAAATTTTAATTTTTTAATACAATAACATAACCAAAAATCAACTAACGTCGTTTTTTCCTGGTTAAAATTACTTTTTATTTCAGCAAAACAAAATTGGTTTTAAAAATAAAATAAATAAAAATTTCGATTCCAGGGTTGGATACCGCAATATTTTGTAGTACATGAAAGTAACGAAAGTTGTTACAAATTTGTAGTTTTTCTTGAATAAAACCGCTTTATGCATCATGACGACTTCCATTGGTAAACGATTTTAATTTCATTTGCGATTCTAAAATTAATATCAAATATTTAAAAAATCTAAATTTCGATTCCAGGGTTGGATATTTGCAATATTTTGTATAACATGAAAGTGACCAAAATGGTTAAAAATTTGTACTTTTGCTTAAATAAAACCGCTTTACACATTATGAAGACTTGTATTGGTAAAAAATTTAAAATTCGTTTCAAGGGTTGGAAAATTTTGGTAAAAAAATTAAAATTTCTTTTCCTGGGTTGGAAAATTTTGAATATTTTTTTTAAAAGTAAACAAAAATGCAACTGAAGTTGTTTTTATTTTTTGCTAACTGAAACTATTTAATAAGATAGAAAGCAGACGTACGTTAGTGAAGGGCATATAAGATTCGGCACAGCCGAATATAGCACTTTTACTTGTTTTTCTTACATAGGATTGAAATTAGGGACATAGATGAAGTGACTTCTAAAGAGGACTTCTATGACGCCATAATAAGTAAATCTAATGATTTTAAAGTACTGCAGTTAAATCGCTAAGGAAAGCCTCTGGAGGTACACAAAATGCCACGACTGGCCTGAGTGCTCTTCTAGCTAGACGTATTCTAGAGATGTTTAATATATGCACCAGCTGGGTTGTATATCGAACACGCAAAAAGGTGGTACCAAAAATATGCTACAATTGTCTCGACTACGGACATAGAGCAAGTAATTGTAAGGGACAGGATCTATACAAGATGGGGAAACTGGCCACAGAATTGGAACATGTTCCAATAAACTACCTTGAATGTAGAAAGAGAACAAATAAAATCGCTTACAATGTCACCAGATGTGTAGTTTTCCCGTATTACAAGAGAGCGCTACAAAAGCTCAAGGGGTAGAACAGTACTTGAGAATAAAAATGCGCATATTACAGCTAAATCTCAATCATTGTCAAGCAGCACAAGAGTTGCTTAAGCAAAGCGTAGAAGATTATATCTACATATTGGTTAGCAGACAATACAAATACATCGGCTATATGGGCGGTTCACTAACATTGAGTGCCAAATCAGCATCACCATGTGGGTACATGCAGGTGACCGTCTCTGGCATATGTTTGTATAGCTGCTATGTTCCTCCTAGGTATTCTATTGAGGAATTCCGTGTTATTATAGACAACATATTGATGGACGTTGTTGCCAGGTGTCCTGTTTTAATAGCAGGAGATTTTAATGTGTGGGCTGTTGAAACGGGTCGACCCTCGACAAATGCAAGAGGGAAAGTTTTGTTGGAAGCCCTTTCTGCAGTGTATGTTATACTCTTAAACTCTGGAGATGAGGAAACCTTCATAAAACGAAATAGTAGTTCCATTATTGACATATATTGGAAGAGTTAGATAAATGGTACAAAAGAGTACTGTGTAATTTTGGCGTTATATATAAAGAACGCGCTAACCACAGCCAACTTGGTTCGTATCGGATTACCCCAAATACAAAAGGGCGAAAGTATCTTCAGAGGAAACTGCTCGCTGGATTAGTAATGAGCATTATTCTATATTCACACCCAGTATGGTCAGGTTCAATTAGACACTCCACGTATGTGGATTCGGTATCCCCTGTGTGTAGGCTAGCTACTTTGAGAGTATATTGTGCATTTCGAACGGTGTCGGACAAATCCGTTTTTATCATTGCAGATATGATCCCAATCGACTCAGAAATCATGAATAGGGATAATACAGACTTATGTTTACAGAAGTGGCAGGAACGTTGGTTAACCACAGAAAAGGGAAGATAAACAGATACATTAGATAGGAAACATTGTGGTTTAAACTATTAATGAACACAGTTCTTGTCTGGTCATGGTTGTTTTAGATCATATCTATTTCGTTTCAAGCACAACGGTTCTCCGTTATTGGCGATGCTGAATATGTCGTCTTTGTCTGCGCACGATTCACCACTATTAGAAGATAGATTGCGGCATATGATCACACGGGGAATATAATTTCGGTCATGCTGGAATCCGTATTAAATTGAACCAGAGTGCTTAATTTTGTACAGCTAGCTCTAATAGAACTTCACAGGTTATAACAGATTCATAGAAGAAATAAGATTTCTTAGAATTCGTTAATAACATTTGTTCCAAACCTCCTTACTTATGAACTAAGGACAACCTAGTTATAATACTGATAAGACTGCCCACCCTGACGAAATGTCGAAGCTATTCCAGGGTGGTGCTAGTGTCGTGGGGCCACCATATATATATATATATATATATATATATATATATATATATTATATATATATATATATATATATATCTGTTTATCTTCCCTTTTCTGTGGTTAACCAACGTTCCTGCCACTTCTGTAAACATAAGTCTGTATTATCCCTATTCATGATTTCTGAGTCGATTGGGATCATATCTGCAATGATAAAAACGGATTTTTCCGACACCGTTCGAAATGCACAATATACTCTCAAAGTAGCTATCCTACACACAGGGGATACCGAATCCACATACGTGGAGTGTCTAATTGAACCTGACCATACTGGGTGTGAATATAGAATAATGCTCATTACTAATCCAGCGAGCAGTTTCCTCTGAAGATACTTTCGCCCTTTTGTATTTGGGGTAATCCGATACGAACCAAGTTGGCTGTGGTTAGCGCGTTCTTTATATATAACGCCAAAATTACACAGTACTCTTTTGTACCATTTATATATATATTCACTTTATATATATATTCACTTATATATATATTCACTCCATAAACCAAATTCGGTTATTTTTTACAAAAACAAGAAAATATTCATATATTGTTTCAAATTTTTTCAAAAATTTTATTATTCGTTTTTTTTTGGATTCGACGAGGTCGTAGTTTTTAACGAGTAGGTTCGTCGTTAAACAGTTGCCTTTCATAAACGAAATGCCAGCTTGAAAGATTTTTCAAAAAGTTAAACATTTTTTATTTGTTTAATGCTATCATATTTTTTGATCTATCCCAATTTAATTTGAGCAACATATTTTCTCAGATCATTTTGCATAGTGCTTTTTCAATTTTGATTTTGTCAAACCTCAATTTAATATTCGAAATCTGAAAGAAATTAAAATAAAAAACAAAGAAGTTTGAATACTTGATTGCATTAAAAAAATTCAGTCTTACCACTTTTGAATCAGGCTCGGTTTAAATCAGCTGTTCTGCCGAATTTAATTGCTCCAAAGAATTGAGTGGGAAAATTTTAAGATCCCTACTAGGTGGCGTAAATGTTTACCATGCTTTCTAAAAAAACAGTCTATTTACATATAATTTGCTTTAATGATTCGACTTCATTTGTGAGAATATCAACTTTGTTTTCCAGGTTTTTTATTGCCTTCTTAGCTTCATTGCTGAAATCACTGTTATAATGGCATTACCGCGTGATACCAATAAGACCACAGCGCGAGTAACTAGTTTGTTACTGTAAAGGTCTTCCTGGCGATGTAACTAGCAGCCGCTCAAATCGGCTTTTGATGGAAAATATTTACAGTTTTTGCGCACGCTTTGGATCAGATTACAAAGTCATGTTTTGTCGGTCCTTTACCGTGTTCTAAGCATGGTAGTACCATTCTGATTGCTTTGCATGATACATTTTTCTAGTATTATCTCGTTTCGGTACACAAAATATTATTATATTCGATAATATAACAGATTTAGCCCAACATTTTTAACTCTACTAGATAATTGCGTTTACTGAATAGACTGGAGGATATAAAAATATACTTGACCGAGTTGTATAATGACAGATGTCAACTTTGAAAAAACCTGTCCAGGATTCTGACGATAAGAAAGAACCCTTGCACGTCAGTTATAATACTACCAAGATTAATTTTAAAGCTGTAACCCTGAAACAAACAAAAATTCAAAATCACGCAAAACAGTGTGATGTAATAAAGTAAGTTTTCATTTTAAATGAATAATGTTCATATCCTATATGATTCGTTTATTGTAATTCTTATTAAAAATTATAATTTATATTATTGGACTTTGATTCTAGTTTACTTGGTATATTTAAATAATAAATAATTAAGAAGAAGTGGAGGTATAGCATTTTAGAAAACCCAACAATCGATGTGCTTTAGTTTTGATATAAAGATATTTATTTCTTATAATAAATATTACCACTACGAAAGAAAAAATATTGCTACCATATTAGTTAAACTGACTGTTTTAGTTGATGTAAAAATTTTGCAATCGTGTAACTACTTCGACAATAGTCTTAAGCTATGTATGTACACACGATTGGCAGATCTTACAATATTGTAAGAAAAATTTGCAGAAAATATCTAGCAACCGTATGAACTTACAATTTTTGTCTTGCAACATTGTCAGAAAAAGCATTGTCGGTACATTGGAAGACAAAAATATTGTTAGACATCTGGCAACAGTGTGAACACCTTTTTTTGCCAATGTCAGCTAATTGCCAGCCATTGGAAGCTCATATTTTATTGACAGATGTGATAAAAAATGGCACCATTGTCAGAAAAATATTTATACTGGCAATGCTATTCATATATGTATATAAGCAAATAAAAGGTGTGTAATGTCTAACAGCGAATTTTTCCACACAATAGTCTGACAATCGTTTGAACACACAATTTTTGTTGGCAGATAAATTTATGGCCTTTCAATTATCTTCTAATGAAATTGTAAAGTTTTCTTACAATCGTCTGAAGACACAATTTACATTTTGCTAAAAAATTTTCGTTGCCAGCATATTGTTAGGACATTGCCAGATCTGACAATATTGTAAGATCTACCAATCGTGTGTACATAGCTTTATAAATCAGCAAAATTTCTAGCCAGTGGTAGTTGAGTGGGTGCTTAGTGGTTCCTATACCCATAATACTCAGGTGCTCCAGGAACTGTATGTGTGACCATTAAAAATATTAAATTTCAGCAATTAAATTTGAAATTTTTCAATTTTAATTGCCAAAATTCTCAAATTTCACAAAATTCTCAAATTTCATTTTGTGTGTGTTCGTGTGTGTATTTTTTCCCACGGTTTAATAGGGGCGTTCACATTGTTGTTTTTTTTTTAATAAAATGTTGGGGTAGGCGTGGGAATTTGTGTCTGTCCATATGTGACCTTGAGAATACATGTCCGTCGGTATGTGAGCGTGGGAATTTGTGTCTGTCCATATGTGACCTTGAGAATACATGTCCGTCGGTATGTGAGCGTGGGAATTTCTGTCTGTCCATTTACACTGTGTACGCCTGGTGAATAAAAAAATTTAGAAGCATTTTTAGGAATTACACTATTTAAAAAGTGTAGTAGTTATATATGGATACCCTTAATGTTTGTGGTTCGTTCCTTCTTGCTGGAGTGAGATTTTTTCTTTTATCTTTTTTGCTTATTAAAATTTGGTGTGTTTACTTAAGATTTGTCGTCCAGCAATTCAGTGTTTTTTTTTTTACTTTTTTGCTTGCAATGCTTGAGTCTGGAGGAATAATTTGATTATTCTGATCTTGAAGACGTTGTGAAAAAAAAAATTACTATTGCATAAATATTGAAACTGATGTTTTGTTATGACGATCATCGATGGATTTTATTTGGGGATCTGGATGGTGGTGCGATTTCTGTATTTTGTAGAATATGAATATTTATGCTATGTTTAAGTGTGTGTGTTTTTTGTGTTCTGAGTGGCGGTTGGAATGTCTGGCTGTCAGACAGTCTGTGTGTGTGACGATTGGTGAGTCTGTATGACAGTCCGCTTTCTTGCTTTCCTGGTCAGTATAAAATGTGGTAAGGTGTACATATTCATGCGTACATAAAAATCTACAAATTTATTTCATTTACGCATATACATACAAACAAATAATAAGCGTTTATTCTTTGTGCCCAAATATTCCCTTGACCATTTGAATGAATGAATGAACGATTGTGTATGTTTGTTTGTGTGTTCTCTGAAAAAATAAATATGTATGTAGGTTTTTTGTTTGAAAAAAAAAGACATTTATTTTAATTTTTATAAGCATTTATTTAAAAGTTTGTTAACACTTTCATTTTTAAGTAAAATTGCATTCCTTAAGGCACAAACACCATAGTCGTGATAGCTATGGAATGCTTAGTTTCCATTTGTTTGAAATTAATGCAGCCAATGTCTTCAATGTTATAAACTGTTTGATGAATAATTTTTTCCAGCCATTTTTTCTTCTCTCCCCCCTTAACATATATTTGTGAATTTCTTATATTCGATTTTAAAAACTTGCAAACGCTTTGAAATGGGACTGATCCATCATTCCAGTTAATATGATGATAGTTTTTTGTTAACCAAACTGCTTCTCTCTGCTTTTTGGCTGATAAACATGCGAAATCAAAAGGAGGTTTTATGATGAAATTGAACCATTCCTTGTTGCTGAAAACTACAGCTAGTTCTTTTGCGATGAAGTCATTTGAATTAGTTTTGAAACCTTGCAAGTCTACAAAAATAATATCACCATCCATGTTATTTAATTTATAAGAGCTTCCGGACTTGACCTTTTATTGGTATGTATTCTATTACGCGGTCATGAATAAGAACGCAGTAAGCTGATGTTTTTGCTGGAATATTTGTTGCTGTTTCAAATTCAATTTTTATGTCGATTGGTCCGGTATTGAGCGTTTCGTTTTGGTGACTGACATCAACTACAATAAATGGAGCGTTATTTTTAAACTCTTGACCTGTTAGAAGAGGTTGGGGTTGTTTCATATAGTAGCTTTGTTGGAATCTTAGATACATATCATATAGAATCGCATAGCGCCCATTATTGAATTTTATATTAAGATCGTCATATGGGTAAGAGGTTGAGTTTAAATGTACTTTTAAGTTAGTAAGATCACAATGAACAAACTTGCTTTCTTGTTGAAAGGCAATTAAGACAAAACGAGGGCGTTCTTTATTAGCGGCCAGTTTAACCTTCCATATGTGATTGGTTCCCGTATTAAGGTGTGGATTCATATGACAATCCCAACTACGGAATGCCATTGGTATAGCAGCACCATTATTAAGTATTTCGATCATATTCAATTTACTATGATCAGATAATTGAACATGTGGAATTCTCCATGATGTTGCTTTCTCGGTGGAAACATTCGAGTGTACAAGATCTTCATCGTTCTTATTACGCAAGAGTATCAATTCATGTTTACCATTTAATAAAACTTTATTGTAGTCTTCAGCGAATCCTAAAAGAAGTTTGAGTGGTACATAGAAATTAAAATTTCCATTTTGAAGATCTATTTTATCAAGTTTATTCCATCCAGCATCTTGCAACACAACGCTTTCCGTAGGTGATAAAGAAACCAAATTTTTTATGGTACTGGTGGCTCCCAAATATCTTGTATGATCAATTTCAATACCATTCAGTTCATAGCGGATTTCATCAAAGAGATATGCAACAAAATTATTTTTCAACTGAAAGTTGGGTGTAGATTTCGATGTTTTTTCGTCTACAACAAGTCCTTCCACATATATATAGCTTTCACTGGGTAACACATATAGATCTTGGTTTTGTATTGAAATTCTTATTTCATCGTTGTTGTTAAAAGACTGAAGGTATGGTATGTAAGTGTGATAATCCTTTTTGATAATATTTTCGTCAGATATTGGTTTATCTAAAACGTCTATTATTGAACTCATTTTGTTTTCAATTTAAAGTTCAGTGACTTGAGAAAACTCTTGTTTGCTGCTGTAAGCGATTTTTGACGAACAGATCTTTTCAATTGTTGCTTAGGTTGTAACGTTTGAGAATTAGATGTTGCTGTAGTATTCTTCGATATACTCGTGTTGTATATTATCATTATTTAGTTGTCCTTAAATGTATTCGTATTGTAATTTCCTCACCTCTGAAATTAATTAAGTTGCCGTTTTGATCAACCACGCGAAGAGCTAGTGAACTTATCTCTCTGGAGTTTACTGACAAATAAATAAGATTTTTGGGAATCTCAACTATTTTATATCCAGCCGGTACATTAATCGGAAATTCATGTAGTGTATGAGCTTTAGAATTATTCATATAAGTATTAACCACAATACTGCTATCAATCCTCAAGAGATTCACCTTAAAGATATTCACTGGAAGATCAGAGTAATGTTCTTTGTTTGGCGTTAATATTCTGCTATTGAATCCTAAAAGTCTACCTATTGTATTTTCTTTATTAAAATATATTGGTTCTTTAGAGCTGCTGACTTTGACTTGCATTGTATTGTTATTAGCTTCAATCAAAATTTTGTTTTCTGGTCTATATCGTTTGTATTGTTCTTCTATATAGTCAACTATATCATTTAATTCATAAGATCCGATCGGTATTTCAATTACAAGTTCACCGATATAAAATATATTGTTGTAGACATCCATATTCGGGATACTGTTGTATGAATGAAAATCAGTTAGAGCACATTCATAGGTTCCGTTTAAATCAATAGGAGGAAAATAATTAGCAGATAGCTCTGATGAATTGGAGCTCAGAATCAATGTTATTGACATTGTGACTGTTTGATTGTAAATAAATGAGGTTAAACACACAGTATGATTTATAAGAAGCAGTTTCGTATTTATTGTTTATTTACTTATTTTAAACTAAATTAAATATTGATGCCATTGTTGTTGTTTTTGTTGTTGTTTATTTATTGTATTCTTCCATTTACAATATCTCATCTTTGCTTATCCAAGAATTTTGCTCATTACCAAAGCCCAGCCACTTGACAAACACCTTATGTCCTTTAGTTTTGAGAACCTTTTCAACTAGGTATGTATTAGGATATCTGGTTTTTGAAAGTTCTTCTTCATAGAATCCACCTTTAATAGGATTTCCGCGATAGTCTTCTAATATATATGTTGTAGGATATGTATTTTGTACTCTTTTAATTGTAAAGATTTTTGTTGTCCAATTCGGAGTATAACCTTTTTCAAAAATGTTTTTATATTTGCTTATGCGTACATGATCTCCTGCATTAAATTTTGACATTTTATACATCTTTAAATGACTGTATACTTTGTTTAAAAGCTGTTTTTCATTTGTTGAATTTACTTTAATCGGTGACATTTTAATGGTGCGATGAATTTTTCTATTGTATGCATCAAGTAAATCTCTATACATATCAATCCAATTATATGAACCATTTAAGCTAAATTCCTTCCACATCATTCCTTTTAATGTTCTATTGAATCGTTCTACTATTGAGGCTTTCATATTGCTATATGTTGAGTAGTGATTAATATTGTATTTATTCATCAACTGACTGAAATGTTTATTGAAAAATTCTTTACCATCGTCTGTTTGCAAGTTTTTCGGTATTCGTCCCAATTTGAAAATATTCTCCATTGCCTGAGTTGTTTCGAATGCATTCTTTCTGCCCAAAGGTACTGCCCAAGGAAATTTTGAGAATGTATCAATTACAGTTAGCAAAAATCGATAATTTCTATTGTCTAAGGAATAATTTCCCATTTCAACTAAATCAGCTTGCCAAAGATCATCTATTCCTTTCATCACAACTCTACGACGTACAAAACGTTTTCGAGCCTGCTTATGCAATTCATTTACAACATTTCTCTTTGAAGACATCTTATTTTTCCAGTCGCTGTTTTAAGTGTGTTGTGATCTACTTGATGCACTTGCACCTATTGATACGAACATGTAATTTTCTATTCTATAAATTTTTTCCCGTATCTCTTCAATTTCCATATCAAAAAGTGATTTATTACCATCCATTTTCTTATTGATATCCTGCAAATGAGCATTAAGATTTTCTAACTGGAAAGCTACTTCTTGTTGCTGTTTTTTGAGTTCAGTTTGCAGAAACAATTTACTGATAACATCGTTTTCCTCCACAGCATTTGCAACATTTTTGATTCTCTTGTATTGGACATCAATGTTTTTGTTCGTATCCATAAAGAAGCCCAACAACTTAGGCGCATTTTTGGTTGAAATTACTTCACTTCTATCGTTAATATAATGCCCAAATTTATCAACGGACATGTTTTATATAAAAATCTATGTATGTATATAGTTTATACAATTATATTAGCTTCACGTAGTTCTTCAATAATTGAGACAATTTCGTTGTTGTGATTAGTATGGCCTGCAGACTGTGATGCAAGCAGTAGTCTAAGTCGATCTACCAACTCGTTTGGATCATCCCAGTATATATAGTTTGGATTATGAGGGTTAAACTGCATCAAATCCCTTCCTAAATAATTACTTTTTGTTACATCTGATGAGCCTGTATGATTGTCTCCTTTGAAAACTTTTCCAATAATATGTTTGTACTTATGGGCTATGCTCCCTTTGATTTGACCATCAGACTTATAGCCTCTCCTGTGGGCATTGGTAGCAAGTAATATTTTTTTATAGATTTCAAGCTCGAATTTATCATAGTTTTTTGGTGCTTTATGAAATATTAAAGAAAAAAGTCCTGGCGTGAGCGCCCATATTTGTCCCCCAACCTGTATCTTATCTTGATTTAACTCGATGGTGCTATTACCAAATCTCCATTCGTTATTATTATCTTTATGTGGACCATAGTTAGTATCTAGTTCGTTTCTCGATTGCAATAGTGATAAGTCAGAATAACTTTCTTCATTATTCGAATTTTGTGAGTAAAAGTCATCTTCATCATAATTACTGCTACTTTTACTATTAGATTGCTTAAAAATTTTTTCTTCACTTAGTTTCTTGGGCGTACTCGTTTCCAATTTTATTGTTGAGTTCTGAGGATGAAAACTTTCATTGTCATCAATTCCAGTTTCCTTATCACTCGGTTCTTTTTTAACTGGTCTACCAATGTATTTAGAGCTATTGATAAATTCTTTTAAAGGTTCTGTGATAGGCTTGAATGTATCTGTTAATTGCTGATGTGTATCTATTTCACCAGTTTTTATACTACGAAGCTTTTTCTTCAAGATATTTCTTGTTGCCACCAAGTCTTTAAGAATTTGTTCATTCATTTTAGCTATCAGGTCAGTTCAATAGGAAGCAGATCAGGTTATCAGGTCAGTTTAACAGCTATCAGGTCAGTTTATCAGGTACCAGATCAGCTTATCAGGTCAGTTTATCAGGTATCAGACCAGCTTATCAGGTCAGTTTAACAGGTACCAGATCAGCTTATCAGGTCAGTTTATCAGGTATCAGACCAGCTTATCAGGTCAGTTTAACAGGTATCAGGTCAGTTTATCAGGTATCAGATCTGCTTATCTGATCAGTTACAATAATCACATGTATAAAGTTTGAAGTCAGATTAAATACTGCAGGGTGCATTTGATGAACAGTAAATTATATTATGATGAAGTAATCAAATGACTTTCTATAACGACCATTGTTTAGGTCATTATCTTTACTTATCACCAAAAATCCGTATATTTCCTTCCAACATTCTCTACAAATTCGTTGAAACATTTCAAAGTTCATGTCGCTGGCTACGTGATCATCATATACATATTTCATATTTGTCGCATCTTGTTTAAACATAATAATTACATTAGTATTATCTCTTATCAAATGTTTTGGAATCCGCGTGTAAGTCTGACACAAGTAAAATGAGTCTACGTTCTTATGACGACCCATACAAAAATATGCACGTATATTGTTTTGCTTTTCACATGCAACATCATCAAAAATCATAATTGAATTGCTTTTAGCTTCACTAGGAGGAACAACGTCCTCGTTTTCTGCAAATGTGTAGTATCCGATTCCTTTAATTGGTGAAATTAATTTCTTTAGGTATTCATATTTAGGTTGATATAAAGATTTTGAGTACAAGTAAATATTTTCAAACTTGAGACCATTAGGACTTTCCAGCAAACTAATAATTATGTTAGTTTTTGCACAATTTGAAGGACCAACTATTAATGCTCGAATAGAATTTGGTAACAAGGAACTATGTCTAATTTTTTTACTGTCATTTGAACAAATATCAGCATTACGAACTAAAATATTTTTATGTTGTTTTATGAAGCGCATTTTAATAACTACTTGCTAAACTTGCAAACAATATCTTTTATTGTAGATTAAATTAATATGGTTGTACTTTATAACAAAAGTTTTAGTCACAAACAAACTATCGTTGGAGAAGGTTTACTAAATAAAGCAATAAATTCTCTACCTTTTGAATTACATCTTCCTGGATACCAGTATTGTGGACCTGGCACAAGATTACAAAAGCGTTTAGATAGAGGAGATAAAGGAATTAACTTATTGGATGCTGCTTGCAAAAATCACGATATTGCTTACTCGAAAAATACGGACTTAAACAGCAGACATCAAGCTGACAAAATTCTTGAAAATACGGCTTGGGAAAGAGTTCTTTCAAAAGATGGTCATCTTGCAGAAAAAACATTTTCATATATAGTCACCAACGCAATGAAAGCAAAAACTAAACTTGGAATGGGTGTTGAACCAACGAAAAGGAATACAGTGAAAAGACCATCACCACGAATTCGTATAAATGGCAAAAATCTGTTTCATAAAACAATTAAATCAGCAACAAAGATATTGAAGAAGGAAAAACCACAAGATATTAATTCAGCCATTAAGATTGCTCGTAAAACTATCAGTAAATCTCTTAAGGGGAAAAAAGCTCGTGTTATAATACCGCGTATTATAAATGTTCCAAAAATTGGTGGATTTTTGCTCATAATACCGATTCTAACTGCTCTAGGTGCACTTGGTAGTCTAGCAACTGGAGGTGCCGCTATAGCTAAAGCTGTAAATGCAACAAAGAATGCAAAAAAACAACTTGAGGAAGCCACCAGACACAATAAGGCAATGGAGTCTATTGCTGTGGGAGAAGGACTGTACCTTAAACCATATAAAAACGGTTATGGACTTGTTTGTAAAGATCATTCAAAAAACTATTAGAAATGCTACCCAACAGACCATTATCAGAATTTGATCTAAGAAAATTTTCAAAATATATTCCACACTTTAGAGGAGTTTATATGTTGGATTCACTAACAAAACGACCAAAGACTGTAGAGTGTGGAATAATCAATTTGGATTTATTAACAGGACCAGGTACTCATTGGGTAGCATACTATAGGAACAAGAATGAAAAACAATATTTCGACAGCTTTGGAAATTTACAACCTCCTCTAGAATTAATCAAATATTTAGGTAGAAATATTCAATACAACTACAATCAATATCAAAACTTTAATACATATAATTGCGGTCACTTATGCAAATATGTTCTTTGTAGTCGATATTTATTATTCGAAAGATCTTCTAATTCTGCATTGGTCAATGCATTGTATCGGTTGGGGAGAAACATTATGTGGTTTTCCAGCTCAAGTTGAACTGTTTCCCCATACTTTGTGGTTACTCGCTTTGCACGTACGATAGTGTGTTTGGATAATTCATCTAGATCCTTTATATGGATTAAGGATTTTGTATTGTACGAATTAAATTTTTCCACTAGATCCATTGCGGTAGAAATTTTTCACAACTTATAGCTTTGAACTTTTATTGCAAACTAATCTCGATTTTAGCTTTCTAGACTGTAAGAAGCTTAACAGAAAATCATTATACAATGATTTTTTTGTTTTATTTTTGACAAAAGATGAAGTGAGGAAAAATTAAGTATATATATATATATATATATATATATATATATATATATAAGTATTTAAAACTAAGTAGTTGGAAAAGAATAGAGAGATGTCATATATACGTATTCATTTTTTTGAGTCGAATTTTAAATTATTTTCTGGACTAAAAACGCTGACATCGTTTTTTTTTTAATTTCATAACATACACCTTAGTACTGGTTCGTTGAAAACAATTATTAGTAGAGAACTAACAGTCAAAAAGATCGGAAGTAAATTTTAGTAATAGTATAAAATATTTCATAAAATCATGAGTGACATTAGAAACAAGCTCGCACAATTCTTAGTTGATTTTGAGAGATGTGTAATATACGAACACATGGAAATGGTGAAAATGTTCCTCGATATGTTGAATGAAAATGATGATTCTGGTATAATGGAAGATGAGGACAAGGACGATGGTCAGTTTAAGTCTTGTCCATGGAGCCATCCAGATTGTGAGGAGGGGCCAGATACCTGCCGGTGCTCCGTATTTTACTTAAGAAAAATGATGATAAATCATTTAATTAATTCATATTATGCAATATTTCGATGAAACTAAATAATAAATCACCAAACAAAATAAAACAAATTCTGAATGTTTTTTCATTTTAAATATATTTGTAAAATTTTTTTGTTTATTTCTCTTAACAATACAAAAATTTTTTTACTTATTAATAAATTTAACTACTTAAATAAACATAAAAATTATTACTTAAAAATAGGGATACAGTTATAGCACTGCTTCTTCCTCTTCTAGTCTTGAAATTTCCCACAGTAGCATGTCAAGTTCATAATCAGGATTAGTTTCCTCGATTCGAAAATGATACCATGCATATGTACTCATCTTATCACTTCTTATTTTTCTTTTATCGTCTGCATAATTTAATACTACTTTATTTATTTCATTTGTATAAATTTGATGAATTTTTGATTTAAATGTTAGCATATCATCATACACAGTCGACTTATTGAATAAGCAATTTCTATATGAAGCTATACTATAATTATTAAGAATGCACTTCTTTACTCCTTTCGATTTTTAATATCACTTTGATGTTGCACACTAAAAGAGTACATTTTTGATCGCAATCCTACAAATTCCTTCATTACCTTTCCACAATTTTCATCCTTCATCATACCCAATACCTTTTTGTTTACCAGAGGAAATCCATATACATTGTCTTTTGGGTAATCTGATGTATCAAACTTATGGTCGAGGTCAGTTTTTATGTCAGCGTAAAAGTCTTCTGTTTTTACTGTGTAAATGAAAGAGTCAGTATCCATATAATTCAGTGATAAGTTTGACTTGAATTCGGGTTGCATGTACCCATAATGGAAATCATACATTTTCCATTTGGAAAGCTCTAATACACAAAATCCTAAATATATAGGCTTATTGTAATAGGTTTTCACTCTATTCATTTGAATCGCTACCATATTCTCAGAAAATATTGACAAACTATGAAAATTAGGCTTAGATATCCAATCTTGAGCTCCTAAATGATTACAGTTTGTCCTTTTCCAGTTCGTAACTATTCGTACATCTTTTCTCTTTTCCACATTCTCCATAGTTTTACCGTATACTGCATTATTTAACAATTTGAAAAATTTTTTTTCAAAAGTATTTTTTGCAGTAGCCCTATGTTTGGTATTCAAGTCTATATAACTTTTCAACCAGGTTGATTGCTTATAGGTGAGAATTCGATGCACTTTCTTTAGAACTAGACCATACTGTAAATATTGTTTAAGAACTCTATAATGTATGACATATGTTTGTTTTGTTGAAAAATCTGCAACTAATTTAATGTGCTTTGTTTGCAAAATTTTCTTATTTTCTGGACAGAAAGGTAGGTCATTGTGAGAGTCATGCAAATGAGAAGGACAGTCTAAAGTAACTTCATAGACATATCCATCACTTGAATTATCACCTATGGTTTTAGGATCCAGATTTAGCTCTTCAGCTGACAGCCATCTGAATCCACCATAAGGTAAATACTCAGACATAGCCCAACCGTAGAGGTTATTTGCGTCTAAGTACACAATAAATTCTGAGGGCTTTTCTCTATCGAAATCAGGTAGATATTTGTTGTTAGCCTTTGAATATCGGTTACTGCATTGTACAAGTCCACCACGTATTCCTTTCTTGAAGAAATTGTACATATCTATGTCCGTCAAATGCTCTAGTTCTATATTTGTGTACTTTAGCATAGCATCCCACGATATTCCTGGTGCAGTGTAATATTGACATGGATCTAAGTGGTAGATGTTCTTGCAAACCTTTCTAAAACTTTCAAATATATCTGCAAGTAAGAGAACATCAGTTTTTAAATATACTTCCATGTAATCTTGCAAGGTTTGGCAGCCGAAAGCATTCCAAACTTCTTTTGCATGCTCATAGTCCTCAATCGAGCACTCCTTATTATTGAGATGGTTGAAGAAATTTTCCCTTGCTGGAAGTTCACCAACATTCAATTTTTCAAAAGAATTAAGAAAATCATAGGGAAAGACGCCTTTTCTTCTCACTAGATCAGACTCTTTTTTTGTTTTAAATTGTCTTTTAATGATGTGAAAGTCTTGTTCTGAAAGATTATTAGCTAAAGATTCTAAGCTTTTAGGCATAAAGCGAATTGTGTCTAAAAATCTAAGTTCAAGGTTGTAGTTGTCGGTCATTTTTGAAAATCTAGATAGTGATATGTATAATTCTTTGTTGAGCGGAAGGACTTTTATATTGTCAGGTTTTTTACCCAACTCCTTAACAAAAAGATGCGCGTCATAAGATGAATAATTGTGGAAATAGATTGGGATAAATTTTGGAAGTTGAAATTTTAAATTGCATCTATTATGAGCTGCTCCTCTAAATTTACCACTTATGTGGCAGTGATCTCGCACTCTATCATTGCCTAGATATCTATGACAAATATGACAATTTATCGCATTTCGAAAATTAAAATTTTCGAAAGGAGTTAAAGCATCCATTTCCCTTTTATTTACTAGATATTCATTATAAATATCTTCACAATCTTCAATCAAATTTTCTACAAACTTTTCTGCTGCATCCCTCCCCGTATATAACTTAAACTTATCTAAACTATCATTATGCTTACATTTAATATAATAACTAAAAGCACAAGGAATGTGCTTTTTGCGATACCTACTTTTGTCACTTACTCTAATATTAACCTCCTCCAGTATGCATTCAAAGTCTGCATACACAACAAATGGTATATCCATTTGTCGTTGGTGGTCTTTAAACTGCAACACGGCATTTTCCTCAGACGGCAGCTCCGCAACAATTTTCCCACATTCTTCTTTATGTCGCTCTAACGTCCTCTCATTGTGGGTGTATTGGAGGCAGCTATTACAGAAGACAAGTTTTTTGCAGTGCTTGGTAGTCTGAGATTTTAAAAGTCTGTGGAAAGAAAAAAGTTATAAGAATATATATTAATATATTTACGTAAATAAATGTATGTTTTATTACTTACTTTGATATATTTGTTATAAGAATATAATGCTGATATCCTTCAGCATTTTCTAATAATAACAAATTAATATGTTTAGCTTTTTCATTCTTGGTGTTATAGAATGGTCCAACAATCTCATTGCTTTCATCATTGTATCCGAACACATTGATGTTAATATTTGGATTGCTTTCTTCAAATATCCTGATACTCTTTAACGCCAACGGAAACTTTAAATTTTTGAAATCAATCTCAATTCCGTTTTGCAAACATATGATATCAGCGCTGATGTCTGCAATGTTGTATGAGCAGCAACTTTGTGGTCTTTTAATATCAGATGTATCCAGTGCAGATATTATTGCCCATTTAAAACAATAAATGTCATTATTTTCAACATTTATACATGCCTTTTTACTTTTTAAGTTCTCCGGCGTACTTATCTAGTTCGATCCTCTCACCAAAGATGACTTATTTATAGCGATTTCGAGGCGAACAATTCTAATTAAAGTCCATCCTGAATCCCGTTCTTGAAATTCAGACATTTTGTTGTGGATTTCTTGAAATTGCTTTGCCATAATTTCCTCAACATCATCTCCAATGCACAGAAGATCCATCTTTGCCCGGTGAGAAATAGTACACAATTCCATATCATCGCTTATAATTTTAATATACTCTCCAATAAGAGTAATATTAAATTTAATAATGTTGTGTACGGCAAGACTATTTTCAAGTCTTTCTTTGATGATATGTTTATTATCCACAGTAACATCTTCAAATAAAATACAATCTTTATTTACTGGAACTCCAAATGTTGTAATATTATTTTTAAAAGCACTATTTATTATATAATATTTGCATTCATTTGGAGCTTGAGTCAGTAGATCATCCGCAGAATTTGAGATATCCACTTCTACTTCATCATTTTGTGTATTTGCCTGATCATGTGGAATAACTTGACTTATATCCATGTCTTGAGAAGGATTATCTACGGGCAAATAGCTTGGGTAATAATTAGGCATATTATTTTGCTGCAACTGTAGGTACGCTATATTCAATGGGATATGGAATCTCCATAGGTGCTGTGAATTGGTTGGTTGACACTGGATACGGATATAAAGGATACGCTGGTACCTGCACTGGATACTGATACTGCACTGGGTACTGATACTGCACTGGGTACTGACACTGCGCCGGATACTGATACTGCAAATTGTTGTGGACCATTGAGTTGTATGCATATGTTGAGGGTTGTATGGACTGTGCGATTTGTTGATATGTTGCTATGGGGTTGTACGCAGATGTTGGGGGTTGTATCGACTGTTGCACTTGTTGTGGTTGAACATGACCTTTGCAATGTTCTAAATAAGATTTTTGGTATTTATATACCTTATTACAGATATTGCACTTGAAAATTGATGAACTCATTTTTTTTATATTTTTATTTACACTTATAAAAATTATTTTGTTTATAGTGTACTTTTTTATTAAAAAATATATTGATTGCTTGAATAACAAGTAATATTACAAGGATTTATATATATATATATATATATATATATATATATATATATATTTAAATTCTGTCTTTGCTTAAATTATATGACACACTCTTATTTTTTTGATATACAAATAATATGTTTTTTGAGAATATGTATTTATTTTCTGTCTTAGATTTATTAATAACACACAAAGAATTTTTTAATAGTCACGACTTGTTACTTTTAGATACAAAAATGTACTGAATTTTACCCTAAAAAATTTAGATTAATATAAATCCGTGAAAATTTTGTTTTGGTATAGTACGCTTCATTCCAACAAAGTAGCTTTGCGTTACTTTGCAAAAGTAGCGTATCTGCTGATAGAAACGGTTAAGATTAAAAAATTAGAAAAGAAACTGCTACGTGGACAAAACATTGTGGTATCTGATATAGACAGAATGCCGAGGCATGCTTATGCATGCCTCTACAATACAAAATGTTTAAGGGAATGAAACTGCTACGTAGACAATATTTACATAAACAAGCATTATGATATGTGATATACACAGAATACGGAGGCATGCTTATGCATGTAGAGATGTTCCAAAATTTTGTAGCAAAAGAAACTGCTACGTGGACAAAACATTGTGGTATCTGATATACACAGAATGCCGAGGCATGCTTATGCATGCCTCTACAATACAAAATGTTTAACGGAATGAAACTGCTACGTAGACAATATTTATGTAAACAAAAATTTTGATAAGTGATATTTACAGAGTACAGAGACATGCTTGTGCATGCAGACACGTTACAAAGTTTTGAACGGAATGTGATATATACAGAGTACGGGGACATGCTTATGCATGCCTCTACGATACACAATATTTACGGGAATGAAACTGCTACGTGGACAAAATTTATGTAAACAAACATTATGATATGTGATATACACAGGATACGGAGGCATGCTTATGCATGCAGATACGTCACAAAAGTTTGTGGCAAAAGAAACTGCTACGTGGACAAAACATTGTGGTATCTGATAAACTACAAAATTTTTGTAGCTTCACAAGTTTTCAAAGCAAAATTATCAAATTTTGAAGTTGAGCTTTTATTTGTACAATGAAGCCCTTCTGGTACACACCATTATATCGGAGACTTCAGCGTCACTATTTGAAGGACTATTTAAGAAAAGTCAGACAGGAAGAGTTCGAGAAACATCTTGAAGGAGATGAGCAGCTTCTCCTAGAGCTGTCTTCGCAACCATCTTCATCTAACCCACTCCAAAAAATAGATGAAGAATATGAAGAGATGCTGACAGGTGACGATGACCTATTTTTGAGCATCAATACTCAGCCTGCCGAAGCTGGTAGTGAATCCAATAGAAGTGAGGTAACCAACAAACCGCACATAGAAATATTGGAAGTCCAAATGCTCCCAAAAATTGATGTCCCAATGTTTCTTGCATTATACGAAGATACCAACGATCAATTGTTGATAGAGGCAGCTGACGCAGTGGAGGCAGCTTTATATTAAAAAATATATGTAAATGTATGTATAAATATTACATATTAATAAAAATTAAAACAATGTATATGTTTAAACAATGTTTCATTCATTCATTCAAATGGTCAAGGGCATATTTGGGCACAAAGAATAAACGCTTATTATTTGTTTGTATGCATATGCGTAAATGAAATAAATTTGTAGATATTTATGTATGCATGAATATGTACACCTTATCACATTTTATACTGACCAGGAAAGCAAGAAAGCGGACTGTCATACAGACTCACCAATCGTCACACACACAGACTATCTGACAGCCAGACATTCCAACCGCCACTCAGAACACAAAAAACACACACACTTAAACATAGCATAAATATTCATATTCTACAAAATACAGAAATCGCACCACCATCCAGATCCCCAAATAAAATCCATCGATGATCGTCATGTATAAAATAAACAAAACATCAGTTTCAATATTTATGCAATAGTAATTTTTTTTTCACAACGTCTTCAAGATCAGAATAATCAAATTATTCCTCCAGACTCAAGCAGTGCAAGCAAAAAAGTAAAAAAAAAAAACACTGAATTGCTGGACGACAAATCTTAAGTAAACACACCAAATTTTAATAAGCAAAAAAAATAAAAGAAAAAATCTCACTCCAGCAAGAAGGAAGGAACCACAAACATTAAGGGTATCCATATATAACTACTACACTTTTTAAATAGTGTAATTCCTAAAAATGCTTCTAAATTTTTTTATTTACCAGGCGTACACAGTGTAAATGGACAGACAGAAATTCCCACGCTCACATACCGACGGACATGTATTCTCAAGGTCACATATGGACAAACATAAATTCCCACGCTCACATACCGACGGACATGTATTCTCAAGGTCACATATGGACAGACACAAATTCCCACGCTCACATACCGACGGACATGTATTCTCAAGGTCACATATGGACAGACACAAATTCCCACGCTCACATACCGACGGACATGTATTCTCAAGGTCACATATGGACAGACACAAATTCCCACGCCTACCCCAACATTTTATTTAAAAAAAAAACAACAATGTGAACGCCCCTATTAAACCGTGGGAAAAAATACACACACGAACACACACAAAATGAAATTTGAGAATTTTGTGAAATTTGAGAATTTTGGCAATTAAAATTGAAAAATTTCAAATTTAATTGCTGAAATTTAATATTTTTAATGGTCGCAGCACATACAGTTCCCTACTACTGTTATCGGTACACGGCTGTGAAAATTAGAATGCTACTCCTCGTTAGGCTCGGCTCGTGTCTTGTATAGTTTTGCGGATTAGCTCATTTACCATGAAAACTCTTTTAATAGTGGAAATTTTTAAAAGAAAATAGTAAGACTTGTAAACTGTGGTACCTGTTTAATTTAAGTGACTAATAAGTTTGAAGTATTTCGAATCACTAATAACTGCTCAGCAGCCAAAATACCAGATGTGTGACGAAATTGTATTTAATTTAGTCGGATATAATTTTTCTCCATCTCTTATCGTTTTGGAATTACCCAGAAATTAATCGAGAAAAAAATTTTTTTTCTTACGAAACTCGTAATTTACTTCAGTTTAAAATAGTATTAAAAAAAAACATAAAGTAAATATTTACCACTTTGTACATTTTCTGAGAGCTACAGATCCTAGAAATAAAACAAGCTGTAAACCATAAAAACCGGTTAAATAATTTAGATTTTATTTTCAATTTACTGCAGGTACCCAATATTGTAATGCAACCAATCTTACATATGTATGACGACAGTATTTCTTTAGGTGATCAGGTAATGGATCTAGAGTACAAAGGTATTTTGCATGGTTTTTGGAATTAAATATTATAATATAGTTTATTTTATAAACTTATTCGCCCTTATTTTTTATTAATTTATTAGGTTTATTTAAGCAAAAGGTGTATAATTTTTTATTTTTGATATAAAAATTGTGTTTTTATTCCAATATTACGCTACTTCTTTGTGTATCTTCGGCAGGGATATGTAATTTAAAATGTTTTTCTTTTTTCAATTTCGTATTAATTTGCTTAAATAAACCTAACAAATTAATTATAATATAGTATTTTTCATTTACCTGTGATTTCATGTCGAGAACATTAGGTTAAATTGTAGTATTTATTGTAGCAGTATATATAGAAGTTGATGGACAATAAGTGAGTCGGATGACTCGTTCTGGAGTTACGGTGAAATATGTCTACGTACTTGTCTAATTTAGTGGAAAAAAATTGCCACGCCCATAAACGAATTTCGACCTGATGGAAAAAAAACGAAAACGGATTTGAGTTTAGTGCATCTAAATCGATATAGTGCACACAGTTGTATATAAAGGAGGGACAAAAAATAATTTTTGTCAAAGAAGTGTAAGAGAATAAAAGCACAAATTGTTAAGATGGTGATAATTAAATGACAATTATATTAGTTATTAAATTCTTCTAAGGCGAGTTTGCATATCTAAACAATTGATCCTAAATTGGAACCAGAAAATTTTACTTTTTGAAATAATTAAGACAAACTAGACTAATTAAAAGCAACAAATATAATTCAATTTGATGACTAAAAATTATATTCTATTTAGTTTTACTCAAGTTGCAAGAATAATATATTATAATTTATCCAAAGAGATTAACCTACTGTCCAATGTGATCCAACTAAACAGATATATTGCTCAACTCATCTCATCTGTAAATATACTGTGAAATACCTATGTTTATTAGGAAGTACAATTTTTGTATCAGCTTCTAATAATAATGAAGTAATTATAAGTGGAGTCGCTACGTCAGATGTCTTGAAATTTATGATAATTGTATGTGTACAACAAGGTTTCGTGTGTTTATATTGTATATGTGAACTTTGCTAGGAATTGTGCATTTGTGCAGCATTTCAATATTGCTATAATATTTGACATGGATCGGGGCCTTATACAAACAACAATTCCTCTCATTGCAGCGATGCTCTATATGTTGTCGTAGTGAGGCCAGATTATAATATAGTAATTGACCAAAAAACTTCAGTTTTTCAGTGAGACTTCCATTAATTTATGCCAAAATCGCCATTGTTTAGAAAACAGGTGTTGTGTTTATTATATAAAGTATTTCAAGTGTTGTGTATGAAACTATTTTAAGTTCTTCAATTGGGTTAAATGTCAACTTGTACAATAAATATTCTTTTATTGATTTTTCACCTTACTTTATTGATAATTAATTAACTTTATTTACATAGTTTTTAAAATTTTGTTAAATGTTTTAGTATTATTATTATTTTTTTTATACCCTTCACAAGGAAGTTAAAGGGTATATTTAGGTTTGTCATTCCGTGTGTATATTCTTCGATATCAATATGCAACCCCATAAAGTATATATATAGATATATATATATATATTCTGGATCCTTATGAATAGCGATAACGATTGAGTGATGTGCGTCTGTCCGTTTGTCTATACGTGAAGTCTGCTTTCCCAAGCCCCCAGAAGAGCTAGAGGCTTCGTTCTTGGACTGATCGATTGTGCTAGTATACACTAGCACATTTTTTAGTCCGCACAATTTTTGTTCTTTTCAAAACACACGGGATGAATTCATCTGGCATAAAATTGTATACGTATAAACAGCTTTGAGTGTGTTAGTATTTCTTTGTTCATTAGGTGTTATTTTTCGTTCGCTATACACACGCGTTTTTAAACAAAATTACTGGATAAGTGATGAGAAATGGGCAATAATCTTAGGAGAAATTTCTAGTTTCATTATAAATATATTTTCATATAAATAAATAAAGCCTAAATCAAATGTTGTAGAAATCAACTAAGACCATATTAAAAATGCATATTTACATATGTAAAAAATTATTTATATTGTTAACTAATGTTTTTATAGTTTATAAATAATAGTTTTTTAAGACAAATAAGCAAACAAAAAAAAGTATGTATGTAGTGCACTTTACACAAACATGAAAAGTGAATTTGTAAAGGTATATTCATATAAGATTATTTTCTCACACATAATTAAAAAG
This sequence comes from Linnaemya vulpina, assembly GCA_963675445.1. Classification (NCBI taxonomy): domain Eukaryota; kingdom Metazoa; phylum Arthropoda; class Insecta; order Diptera; family Tachinidae; genus Linnaemya; species Linnaemya vulpina. The sequence continues at coordinate 51,038,546 of OY776279.1, read as the reverse complement.
ACTATTCAAAGACCAATAGAAGGTTTTGCTTATTCATGCGACCATTAAATTTTATTTAAGGAAAATGTTGCTGAAATTTTCTGTACCCAAAAATTTTTACTTTTACTAGTTACTAAAAATTACTGCAACAACTTTTATGAGTTTCTTTTATTAGTTCTACTGTTAGTTGCCGCGATCAACCCCTTTTGTTTACATATTCATGTTGACGCATCGAACGACAACTGAAGATTAAAAAACGCTCTGTAAAATAGAAAACACTGAACCTGTGTTTTCCATGTTTTCATAAGTGCGTATGGATTAGTTTTGTTATGTCAATGCGGGTTTGAAGCTGGATGAAAAATTGTGCCACGCAAAAACCACTCCCCTCACCGAAAATGCCAACAAAGTGCCATGTTAGGCCAGCTTACATAATAACATAAATCGGAAAGACGGTTCCAGAGCTGGGAAACTTACACCTATATCTCGTCGCAAAATTAACACCAAAAACCAATTATTTTTTTGCTTACTTATAAATTGAACCTATTTCATGCTTTGGGACTCCTCAATTGTCTATTTAAAACTAAAAAAAGAAAATTTTTCCAGGGATGGAAAATTAAAAGTTTTTCTTTTGGCACATTCAGTATTATGTGGTACATATAATAACTACAATGTTTAAAAATTTTAAGTTTTTCTTAAATAAAACCGTTATAAACATCATGAAGACTTGCAGTGTTTGAAAAAATATTTTAAAAATTAATAATCCTCATTCATTCTTAAAAATGCTCATCCAGGGTTAGGAATTGATTTTGGGAATTGTCGTTTTTCTTAATGTTATTTTCGAGCTGATTCTTTTTTCCCAAAAGATATATTAAAATCAGCAATACTTAATCTAGCTGTCATACTATTCTTAACACCCTTAATTTTTTTATTTCACTATCTACTTTCTATATTTTTATTGAATACATTTCAGCTCGTACACCAATGAATTCCTTAACAATTTTTCCATTACATTCGTTTTTCATCATACCTAAAACCTTTTTGTTTACTAAGAGATATAAACTAGATACAGACCAGATATAAACCGGATACAAACCATAAACAGACCAGACACAGTCGAGATACAGATCAGATACAGACCAGATACAGATCAGATATAAAGCAAACTGCTTATGACCTGGTTTGTATCTGCAGGTTGCAAACATATGTGGCTAATGGAAAGGGAAAATCCCTTCCATGAGTAAAAACAAATTGAATATTTTATTTTTTTATTATTACAGTTATAAATTTAAATACAAAAAAATATTTTTAATAATAAAACAGTATGTATTTTGTACATTTTATTTGTTTATTATTACAATTATAAAATGTAAATCCTAAAATATTTTTTATAATATATTAAAAGTGTTGACAACATAAGTTGTTTTAGCGCGGGCTCACACTTTTGAATTAGTACATGTTTTTGGGAATTGTTGTTTTAATATTCTTAATTCTTATTTTCGAGCTGATTCTTTTTTCCCAAAAGATATATTAAAATTAAAAGTGATCAATTGAAAGGTTTTATATATACATTGTTTTTACATTAAAACTATTATTAGTTGTTGTTGTTCTTTATTTCTCTTACGACTACAAATAGAGTCGGAAAAAGCTAGCCAATTATAGACTGATATAAAAACCTTGGAAAATTTAACAGACAAGGTGATCAGTGAGTTTTTGTTATGACTTTGATGTTTGTTTTTAAGCTTCTCATTTAATAATGTGGAAGCTTAAGATAAATATCTTTAGTTATTCTACGAAATATTGGGTAAAGGTTCCCTGATGATCAGCATTAGCCAAAGTAAAATGCGCATAGGAACTAGCGCACTTATTCAAGTGGAAGTTTGAAATAATATTTTAGTTATTTTAAGAAATGTTGGGTAAAGGTTCCCTAATGAACGAAAGTAAAATGCCAATAGGAACTAGCTAAACTCCCTCAATTGATAACTTTAAATATTTTAGTAAAATTTTGGGAAAAAGAATCAGCACGAAATTCATATTAAGGAGAATTAGACTACAATTCGCAAAAGTATGTACTAATTTAAAAATTCAAAAAGCGTGTGCACGCGAAAAACAACGTAGCTTGTCAGCACTCAAAATAAATTGTTTTTACGATAAAACAATTGTAAGTTGTTGTTCTTCTTTACTTCTCCTTGATATTTATTTTAGACTTCTCACTTATGAAAGGGGAAGTACGAAATATTATCTTTAGATATTCCATGAAATTTTGGGTAAGGGTTCCCTGATGATCTGCATTAGCCTGGATACCAGTATTGTGGACCTGGCACAAGATTACAAAAGCGTTTAGATAGAGGAGATAAAGGAATTAACTTATTGGATGCTGCTTGCAAAAATCACGATATTGCTTACTCGAAAAATACGGACTTAAACAGCAGACATCAAGCTGACAAAATTCTTGAAAATACGGCTTGGGAAAGAGTTCTTTCAAAAGATGGTCATCTTGCAGAAAAAACATTTTCATATATAGTCACCAACGCAATGAAAGCAAAAACTAAACTTGGAATGGGTGTTGAACCAACGAAAAGGAATACAGTGAAAAGACCATCACCACGAATTCGTATAAATGGCAAAAATCTGTTTCATAAAACAATTAAATCAGCAACAAAGATATTGAAGAAGGAAAAACCACAAGATATTAATTCAGCCATTAAGATTGCTCGTAAAGCTATCAGTAAATCTCTTAAGGGGAAAAAAGCTCGTGTTATAATACCGCGTATTATAAATGTTCCAAAAATTGGTGGTTTTTTGCCCATAATACCGATTATAACTGCTCTAGGTGCACTTGGTAGTCTAGCAACTGGAGGTGCCGCTATAGCTAAAGCTGTAAATGCAACAAAGAATGCAAAAAAACAACTTGAGGAAGCCACCAGACACAATAAGGCAATGGAGTCTATTGCTGTGGGAGAAGGACTGTACCTTAAACCATATAAAAACGGTTATGGACTTGTTTGTAAAGATCATTAAAAAAACTATTAGAAATGCTACCCAACAGACCATTATCAGAATTTGATCTAAGAAAATTTTCAAAATATATTCCACACTTTAGAGGAGTTTATATGTTGGATTCACTAACAAAACGACCAAAGACTGTAGAGTGTGGAATAATCAATTTGGATTTATTAACAGGACCAGGTACTCATTGGGTAGCATACTATAGGAACAAGAATGAAAAACAATATTTCGACAGCTTTGGAAATTTACAACCTCCTCTAGAATTAATCAAATATTTAGGTAGAAATATTCAATACAACTACAATCAATATCAAAACTTTAATACATATAATTGCGGTCACTTATGCAAATATGTTCTTTGTAGTCGATATTTATTATTCGAAAGATCTTCTAATTCTGCATTGGTCAATGCATTGTATCGGTTGGGGAGAAACATTATGTGGTTTTCCAGCTCAAGTTGAACTGTTTCCCCATACTTTGTGGTTACTCGCTTTGCACGTACGATAGTGTGTTTGGATAATTCATCTAGATCCTTTATATGGATTAAGGATTTTGTATTGTACGAATTAAATTTTTCCACTAGATCCATTGCGGTAGAAATTTTTCACAACTTATAGCTTTGAACTTTTATTGCAAACTAATCTCGATTTTAGCTTTCTAGACTGTAAGAAGCTTAACAGAAAATCATTATACAATGATTTTTTTGTTTTATTTTTGACAAAAGATGAAGTGAGGAAAAATTAAGTATATATATATATATATATATATATATATATATATATATAAGTATTTAAAACTAAGTAGTTGGAAAAGAATAGAGAGATGTCATATATACGTATTCATTTTTTTGAGTCGAATTTTAAATTATTTTCTGGACTAAAAACGCTGACATCGTTTTTTTTTAATTTCATAACATACACCTTAGTACTGGTTCGTTGAAAACAATTATTAGTAGAGAACTAACAGTCAAAAAGATCGGAAGTAAATTTTAGTAATAGTATAAAATATTTCATAAAATCATGAGTGACATTAGAAACAAGCTCGCACAATTCTTAGTTGATTTTGAGAGATGTGTAATATACGAACACATGGAAATGGTGAAAATGTTCCTCGATATGTTGAATGAAAATGATGATTCTGGTATAATGGAAGATGAGGACAAGGACGATGGTCAGTTTAAGTCTTGTCCATGGAGCCATCCAGATTGTGAGGAGGGGCCAGATACCTGCCGGTGCTCCGTATTTTACTTAAGAAAAATGATGATAAATCATTTAATTAATTCATATTATGCAATATTTCGATGAAACTAAATAATAAATCACCAAACAAAATAAAACAAATTCTGAATGTTTTTTCATTTTAAATATATTTGTAAAATTTTTTTGTTTATTTCTCTTAACAATACAAAAATTTTTTTACTTATTAATAAATTTAACTACTTAAATAAACATAAAAATTATTACTTAAAAATAGGGATACAGTTATAGCACTGCTTCTTCCTCTTCTAGTCTTGAAATTTCCCACAGTAGCATGTCAAGTTCATAATCAGGATTAGTTTCCTCGATTCGAAAATGATACCATGCATATGTACTCATCTTATCACTTCTTATTTTTCTTTTATCGTCTGCATAATTTAATACTACTTTATTTATTTCATTTGTATAAATTTGATGAATTTTTGATTTAAATGTTAGCATATCATCATACACAGTCGACTTATTGAATAAGCAATTTCTATATGAAGCTATACTATAATTATTAAGAATGCACTTCTTTACTCCTTTCGATTTTTAATATCACTTTGATGTTGCACACTAAAAGAGTACATTTTTGATCGCAATCCTACAAATTCCTTCATTACCTTTCCACAATTTTCATCCTTCATCATACCCAATACCTTTTTGTTTACCAGAGGAAATCCATATACATTGTCTTTTGGGTAATCTGATGTATCAAACTTATGGTCGAGGTCAGTTTTTATGTCAGCGTAAAAGTCTTCTGTTTTTACTGTGTAAATGAAAGAGTCAGTATCCATATAATTCAGTGATAAGTTTGACTTGAATTCGGGTTGCATGTACCCATAATGGAAATCATACATTTTCCATTTGGAAAGCTCTAATACACAAAATCCTAAATATATAGGCTTATTGTAATAGGTTTTCACTCTATTCATTTGAATCGCTACCATATTCTCAGAAAATATTGACAAACTATGAAAATTAGGCTTAGATATCCAATCTTGAGCTCCTAAATGATTACAGTTTGTCCTTTTCCAGTTCGTAACTATTCGTACATCTTTTCTCTTTTCCACATTCTCCATAGTTTTACCGTATACTGCATTATTTAACAATTTGAAAAATTTTTTTTCAAAAGTATTTTTTGCAGTAGCCCTATGTTTGGTATTCAAGTCTATATAACTTTTCAACCAGGTTGATTGCTTATAGGTGAGAATTCGATGCACTTTCTTTAGAACTAGACCATACTGTAAATATTGTTTAAGAACTCTATAATGTATGACATATGTTTGTTTTGTTGAAAAATCTGCAACTAATTTAATGTGCTTTGTTTGCAAAATTTTCTTATTTTCTGGACAGAAAGGTAGGTCATTGTGAGAGTCATGCAAATGAGAAGGACAGTCTAAAGTAACTTCATAGACATATCCATCACTTGAATTATCACCTATGGTTTTAGGATCCAGATTTAGCTCTTCAGCTGACAGCCATCTGAATCCACCATAAGGTAAATACTCAGACATAGCCCAACCGTAGAGGTTATTTGCGTCTAAGTACACAATAAATTCTGAGGGCTTTTCTCTATCGAAATCAGGTAGATATTTGTTGTTAGCCTTTGAATATCGGTTACTGCATTGTACAAGTCCACCACGTATTCCTTTCTTGAAGAAATTGTACATATCTATATCCGTCAAATGCTCTAGTTCTATATTTGTGTACTTTAGCATAGCATCCCACGATATTCCTGGTGCAGTGTAATATTGACATGGATCTAAGTGGTAGATGTTCTTGCAAACCTTTCTAAAACTTTCAAATATATCTGCAAGTAAGAGAACATCAGTTTTTAAATATACTTCCATGTAATCTTGCAAGGTTTGGCAGCCGAAAGCATTCCAAACTTCTTTTGCATGCTCATAGTCCTCAATCGAGCACTCCTTATTATTGAGATGGTTGAAGAAATTTTCCCTTGCTGGAAGTTCACCAACATTCAATTTTTCAAAAGAATTAAGAAAATCATAGGGAAAGACGCCTTTTCTTCTCACTAGATCAGACCCTTTTTTTGTTTTAAATTGTCTTTTAATGATGTGAAAGTCTTGTTCTGAAAGATTATTAGCTAAAGATTCTAAGCTTTTAGGCATAAAGCGAATTGTGTCTAAAAATCTAAGTTCAAGGTTGTAGTTGTCGGTCATTTTTGAAAATCTAGATAGTGATATGTATAATTCTTTGTTGAGCGGAAGGACTTTTATATTGTCAGGTTTTTTACCCAACTCCTTAACAAAAAGATGCGCGTCATAAGATGAATAATTGTGGAAATAGATTGGGATAAATTTTGGAAGTTGAAATTTTAAATTGCATCTATTATGAGCTGCTCCTCTAAATTTACCACTTATGTGGCAGTGATCTCGCACTCTATCATTGCCTAGATATCTATGACAAATATGACAATTTATCGCATTTCGAAAATTAAAATTTTCGAAAGGAGTTAAAGCATCCATTTCCCTTTTATTTACTAGATATTCATTATAAATATCTTCACAATCTTCAATCAAATTTTCTACAAACTTTTCTGCTGCATCCCTCCCCGTATATAACTTAAACTTATCTAAACTATCATTATGCTTACATTTAATATAATAACTAAAAGCACAAGGAATGTGCTTTTTGCGATACCTACTTTTGTCACTTACTCTAATATTAACCTCCTCCAGTATGCATTCAAAGTCTGCATACACAACAAATGGTACATCCATTTGTCGTTGGTGGTCTTTAAACTGCAACACGGCATTTTCCTCAGACGGCAGCTCCGCAACAATTTTCCCACATTCTTCTTTATGTCGCTCTAACGTCCTCTCATTGTGGGTGTATTGGAGGCAGCTATTACAGAAGACAAGTTTTTTGCAGTGCTTGGTAGTCTGAGATTTTAAAAGTCTGTGGAAAGAAAAAAGTTATAAGAATATATATTAATATATTTACGTAAATAAATGTATGTTTTATTACTTACTTTGATATATTTGTTATAAGAATATAATGCTGATATCCTTCAGCATTTTCTAATAATAACAAATTAATATGTTTAGCTTTTTCATTCTTGGTGTTATAGAATGGTCCAACAATCTCATTGCTTTCATCATTGTATCCGAACACATTGATGTTAATATTTGGATTGCTTTCTTCAAATATCCTGATACTCTTTAACGCCAACGGAAACTTTAAATTTTTGAAATCAATCTCAATTCCGTTTTGCAAACATATGATATCAGCGCTGATGTCTGCAATGTTGTATGAGCAGCAACTTTGTGGTCTTTTAATATCAGATGTATCCAGTGCAGATATTATTGCCCATTTAAAACAATAAATGTCATTATTTTCAACATTTATACATGCCTTTTTACTTTTTAAGTTCTCCGGCGTACTTATCTAGTTCGATCCTCTCACCAAAGATGACTTATTTATAGCGATTTCGAGGCGAACAATTCTAATTAAAGTCCATCCTGAATCCCGGTCTTGAAATTCAGACATTTTGTTGTGGATTTCTTGAAATTGCTTTGCCATAATTTCCTCAACATCATCTCCAATGCACAGAAGATCCATCTTTGCCCGGTGAGAAATAGTACACAATTCCATATCATCGCTTATAATTTTAATATACTCTCCAATAAGAGTAATATTAAATTTAATAATGTTGTGTACGGCAAGACTATTTTCAAGTCTTTCTTTGATGATATGTTTATTATCCACAGTAACATCTTCAAATAAAATACAATCTTTATTTACTGGAACTCCAAATGTTGTAATATTATTTTTAAAAGCACTATTTATTATATAATATTTGCATTCATTTGGAGCTTGAGTCAGTAGATCATCCGCAGAATTTGAGATATCCACTTCTGCTTCATTATTTTGTGTATTTGCCTGATCATGTGGAATAACTTGACTTATATCCATGTCTTGAGAAGGATTATCTATAGCATATTATTTTGCTGCAACTGTAGGTACGCTATATTCAATGGGATATGGAATCTCCATAGGTGCTGTGAATTGGTTGGTTGACACTGGATACGGATATAAAGGATACGCTGGTACCTGCACTGGATACTGATACTGCACTGGGTACTGATACTGCACTGGGTACTGACACTGCGCCGGATACTGATACTGCAAATTGTTGTGGACCATTGAGTTGTATGCATATGTTGAGGGTTGTATGGACTGTGCGATTTGTTGATATGTTGCTATGGGGTTGTACGCAGATGTTGGGGGTTGTATCGACTGTTGCACTTGTTGTGGTTGAACATGACCTTTGCAATGTTCTAAATAAGATTTTTGGTATTTATATACCTTATTACAGATATTGCACTTGAAAATTGATGAACTCATTTTTTTTATATTTTTATTTACACTTATAAAAATTATTTTGTTTATAGTGTACTTTTTTATTAAAAAATATATTGATTGCTTGAATAACAAGTAATATTACAAGGATTTATATATATATATATATATATATATATATATATATATATATATATTTAAATTCTGTCTTTGCTTAAATTATATGACACACTCTTATTTTTTTGATATACAAATAATATGTTTTTTGAGAATATGTATTTATTTTCTGTCTTAGATTTATTAATAACACACAAAGAATTTTTTAATAGTCACGACTTGTTACTTTTAGATACAAAAATGTACTGAATTTTACCCTAAAAAATTTAGATTAATATAAATCCGTGAAAATTTTGTTTTGGTATAGTACGCTTCATTCCAACAAAGTAGCTTTGCGTTACTTTGCAAAAGTAGCGTATCTGCTGATAGAAACGGTTAAGATTAAAAAATTAGAAAAGAAACTGCTACGTGGACAAAACATTGTGGTATCTGATATAGACAGAATGCCGAGGCATGCTTATGCATGCCTCTACAATACAAAATGTTTAAGGGAATGAAACTGCTACGTAGACAATATTTACATAAACAAACATTATGATATGTGATATACACAGAATACGGAGGCATGCTTATGCATGTAGAGATGTTCCAAAATTTTGTAGCAAAAGAAACTGCTACGTGGACAAAACATTGTGGTATCTGATATACACAGAATGCCGAGGCATGCTTATGCATGCCTCTACAATACAAAATGTTTAACGGAATGAAACTGCTACGTAGACAATATTTATGTAAACAAAAATTTTGATAAGTGATATTTACAGAGTACAGAGACATGCTTGTGCATGCAGACACGTTACAAAGTTTTGAACGGAATGTGATATATACAGAGTACGGGGACATGCTAATGCATGCCTCTACGATACACAATATTTACGGGAATGAAACTGCTACGTGGACAAAATTTATGTAAACAAACATTATGATATGTGATACACACAGGATACGGAGGCATGCTTATGCATGCAGATACGTCACAAAAGTTTGTGGCAAAAGAAACTGCTACGTGGACAAAACATTGTGGTATCTGATAAACTACAAAATTTTTGTAGCTTCACAAGTTTTCAAAGCAAAATTATCAAATTTTGAAGTTGAGCTTTTATTTGTACAATGAAGCCCTTCTGGTACACACCATTATATCGGAGACTTCAGCGTCACTATTTGAAGGACTATTTAAGAAAAGTCAGACAGGAAGAGTTCGAGAAACATCTTGAAGGAGATGAGCAGCTTCTCCTAGAGCTGTCTTCGCAACCATCTTCATCTAACCCACTCCAAAAAATAGATGAAGAATATGAAGAGATGCTGACAGGTGACGATGACCTATTTTTGAGCATCAATACTCAGCCTGCCGAAGCTGGTAGTGAATCCAATAGAAGTGAGGTAACCAACAAACCGCACATAGAAATATTGGAAGTCCAAATGCTCCCAAAAATTGATGTCCCAATGTTTCTTGCATTATACGAAGATACCAACGATCAATTGTTGATAGAGGCAGCTGACGCAGTGGAGGCAGCTTTATATTAAAAAATATATGTAAATGTATGTATAAATATTACATATTAATAAAAATTAAAACAATGTATATGTTTAAACAATGTTTCATTCATTCATTCAAATGGTCAAGGGCATATTTGGGCACAAAGAATAAACGCTTATTATTTGTTTGTATGCATATGCGTAAATGAAATAAATTTGTAGATATTTATGTATGCATGAATATGTACACCTTATCACATTTTATACTGACCAAGAAAGCAAGAAAGCGGACTGTCATACAGACTCACCAATCGTCACACACACAGACTATCTGACAGCCAGACATTCCAACCGCCACTCAGAACACAAAAAACACACACACTTAAACATAGCATAAATATTCATATTCTACAAAATACAGAAATCGCACCACCATCCAGATCCCCAAATAAAATCCATCGATGATCGTCATGTATAAAATAAACAAAACATCAGTTTCAATATTTATGCAATAGTAATTTTTTTTTCACAACGTCTTCAAGATCAGAATAATCAAATTATTCCTCCAGACCCAAGCAGTGCAAGCAAAAAAGTAAAAAAAAAAAACACTGAATTGCTGGACGACAAATCTTAAGTAAACACACCAAATTTTAATAAGCAAAAAAAATAAAAGAAAAAATCTCACTCCAGCAAGAAGGAAGGAACCACAAACATTAAGGGTATCCATATATAACTACTACACTTTTTAAATAGTGTAATTCCTAAAAATGCTTCTAAATTTTTTTATTTACCAGGCGTACACAGTGTAAATGGACAGACAGAAATTCCCACGCTCACATACCGACGGACATGTATTCTCAAGGTCACATATGGACAGACATAAATTCCCACGCTCACATACCGACGGACATGTATTCTCAAGGTCACATATGGACAGACACAAATTCCCACGCTCACATACCGACGGACATGTATTCTCAAGGTCACATATGGACAGACACAAATTCCCACGCTCACATACCGACGGACATGTATTCTCAAGGTCACATATGGACAGACACAAATTCCCACGCCTACCCCAACATTTTATTTTAAAAAAAAACAACAATGTGAACGCCCCTATTAAACCGTGGGAAAAAATACACACACGAACACACACAAAATGAAATTTGAGAATTTTGTGAAATTTGAGAATTTTGGCAATTAAAATTGAAAAATTTCAAATTTAATTGCTGAAATTTAATATTTTTAATGGTCGCAGCACATACAGTTCCCTACTACTGTTATCGGTACACGGCTGTGAAAATTAGAATGCTACTCCTCGTTAGGCTCGGCTCGTGTCTTGTATAGTTTCGCGGATTAGCTCATTTACCATGAAAACTCTTTTAATAGTGGAAATTTTTAAAAGAAAATAGTAAGACTTGTAAACTGTGGTACCTGTTTAATTTAAGTGACTAATAAGTTTGAAGTATTTCGAATCACTAATAACTGCTCAGCAGCCAAAATACCAGATGTGTGACGAAATTGTATTTAATTTAGTCGGATATAATTTTTCTCCATCTCTTATCGTTTTGGAATTACCCAGAAATTAATCGAGAAAAAAATTTTTTTTCTTACGAAACTCGTAATTTACTTCAGTTTAAAATAGTATTAAAAAAAACATAAAGTAAATATTTACCACTTTGTACATTTTCTGAGAGCTACAGATCCTAGAAATAAAACAAGCTGTAAACCATAAAAACCGGTTAAATAATTTAGATTTTATTTTCAATTTACTGCAGGTACCCAATATTGTAATGCAACCAATCTTACATATGTATGACGACAGTATTTCTTTAGGTGATCAGGTAATGGATCTAGAGTACAAAGGTATTTTGCATGGTTTTTGGAATTAAATATTATAATATAGTTTATTTTATAAACTTATTCGCCCTTATTTTTTATTAATTTATTAGGTTTATTTAAGCAAAAGGTGTATAATTTTTTATTTTTGATATAAAAATTGTGTTTTTATTCCAATATTAGGCTACTTCTTTGTGTATCTTCTGCAGGGATATGTAATTTAAAATGTTTTTCTTTTTTCAATTTCGTATTAATTTGCTTAAATAAACCTAACAAATTAATTATAATATAGTATTTTTCATTTACCTGTGATTTCATGTCGAGAACATTAGGTTAAATTGTAGTATTTATTGTAGCAGTATATATAGAAGTTGATGGACAATAAGTGAGTCGGATGACTCGTTCTGGAGTTACGGTGAAATATGTCTACGTACTTGTCTAATTTAGTGGAAAAAAATTGCCACGCCCATAAACGAATTTCGACCTGATGGAAAAAAAACGAAAACGGATTTGAGTTTAGTGCATCTAAATCGATATAGTGCACACAGTTGTATATAAAGGAGGGACAAAAAATAATTTTTGTCAAAGAAGTGTAAGAGAATAAAAGCACAAATTGTTAAGATGGTGATAATTAAATGACAATTATATTAGTTATTAAATTCTTCTAAGGCGAGTTTGCATATCTAAACAATTGATCCTAAATTGGAACCAGAAAATTTTACTTTTTGAAATAATTAAGACAAACTAGACTAATTAAAAGCAACAAATATAATTCAATTTGATGACTAAAAATTATATTCTATTTAGTTTTACTCAAGTTGCAAGAATAATATATTATAATTTATCCAAAGAGATTAACCTACTGTCCAATGTGATCCAACTAAACAGATATATTGCTCAACTCATCTCATCTGTAAATATACTGTGAAATACCTATGTTTATTAGGAAGTACAATTTTTGTATCAGCTTCTAATAATAATGAAGTAATTATAAGTGGAGTCGCTACGTCAGATGTCTTGAAATTTATGATAATTGTATGTGTACAACAAGGTTTCGTGTGTTTATATTGTATATGTGAACTTTGCTAGGAATTGTGCATTTGTGCAGCATTTCAATATTGCTATAATATTTGACATGGATCGGGGCCTTATACAAACAACAATTCCTCTCATTGCAGCGATGCTCTATATGTTGTCGTAGTGAGGCCAGATTATAATATAGTAATTGACCAAAAAACTTCAGTTTTTCAGTGAGACTTCCATTAATTTATGCCAAAATCGCCATTGTTTAGAAAACAGGTGTTGTGTTTATTATATAAAGTATTTCAAGTGTTGTGTATGAAACTATTTTAAGTTCTTCAATTGGGTTAAATGTCAACTTGTACAATAAATATTCTTTTATTGATTTTTCACCTTACTTTATTGATAATTAATTAACTTTATTTACATAGTTTTTAAAATTTTGTTAAATGTTTTAGTATTATTATTATTTTTTTTATACCCTTCACAAGGAAGTTAAAGGGTATATTTAGGTTTGTCATTCCGTGTGTATATTCTTCGATATCAATATGCAACCCCATAAAGTATATATATAGATATATATATATATATTCTGGATCCTTATGAATAGCGATAACGATTGAGTGATGTGCGTCTGTCCGTTTGTCTATACGTGAAGTCTGCTTTCCCAAGCCCCCAGAAGAGCTAGAGGCTTCGTTCTTGGACTGATCGATTGTGCTAGTATACACTAGCACATTTTTTAGTCCGCACAATTTTTGTTCTTTTCAAAACACACGGGATGAATTCATCTGGCATAAAATTGTATACGTATAAACAGCTTTGAGTGTGTTAGTATTTCTTTGTTCATTAGGTGTTATTTTTCGTTCGCTATACACACGCGTTTTTAAACAAAATTACTGGATAAGTGATGAGAAATGGGCAATAATCTTAGGAGAAATTTCTAGTTTCATTATAAATATATTTTCATATAAATAAATAAAGCCTAAATCAAATGTTGTAGAAATCAACTAAGACCATATTAAAAATGCATATTTACATATGTAAAAAATTATTTATATTGTTAACTAATGTTTTTATAGTTTATAAATAATAGTTTTTTAAGACAAATAAGCAAACAAAAAAAAGTATGTATGTAGTGCACTTTACACAAACATGAAAAGTGAATTTGTAAAGGTATATTCATATAAGATTATTTTCTCACACATAATTAAAAAGACTATTCAAAGACCAATAGAAGGTTTTGCTTATTCATGCGACCATTAAATTTTATTTAAGGAAAATGTTGCTGAAATTTTCTGTACCCAAAAATTTTTACTTTTACTAGTTACTAAAAATTACTGCAACAACTTTTATGAGTTTCTTTTATTAGTTCTACTGTTAGTTGCCGCGATCAACCCCTTTTGTTTACATATTCATGTTGACGCATCGAACGACAACTGAAGATTAAAAAACGCTCTGTAAAATAGAAAACACTGAACCTGTGTTTTCCATGTTTTCATAAGTGCGTATGGATTAGTTTTGTTATGTCAATGCGGGTTTGAAGCTGGATGAAAAATTGTGCCACGCAAAAACCACTCCCCTCACCGAAAATGCCAACAAAGTGCCATGTTAGGCCAGCTTACATAATAACATAAATCGGAAAGACGGTTCCAGAGCTGGGAAACTTACACCTATATCTCGTCGCAAAATTAACACCAAAAACCAATTATTTTTTTGCTTACTTATAAATTGAACCTATTTCATGCTTTGGGACTCCTCAATTGTCTATTTAAAACTAAAAAAAGAAAATTTTTCCAGGGATGGAAAATTAAAAGTTTTTCTTTTGGCACATTCAGTATTATGTGGTACATATAATAACTACAATGTTTAAAAATTTTAAGTTTTTCTTAAATAAAACCGTTATAAACATCATGAAGACTTGCAGTGTTTGAAAAAATATTTTAAAAATTAATAATCCTCATTCATTCTTAAAAATGCTCATCCAGGGTTAGGAATTGATTTTGGGAATTGTCGTTTTTCTTAATGTTATTTTCGAGCTGATTCTTTTTTCCCAAAAGATATATTAAAATCAGCAATACTTAATCTAGCTGTCATACTATTCTTAACACCCTTAATTTTTTTATTTCACTATCTACTTTCTATATTTTTATTGAATACATTTCAGCTCGTACACCAATGAATTCCTTAACAATTTTTCCATTACATTCGTTTTTCATCATACCTAAAACCTTTTTGTTTACTAAGAGATATAAACTAGATACAGACCAGATATAAACCGGATACAAACCATAAACAGACCAGACACAGTCGAGATACAGATCAGATACAGACCAGATACAGATCAGATATAAAGCAAACTGCTTATGACCTGGTTTGTATCTGCAGGTTGCAAACATATGTGGCTAATGGAAAGGGAAAATCCCTTCCATGAGTAAAAACAAATTGAATATTTTATTTTTTTATTATTACAGTTATAAATTTAAATACAAAAAAATATTTTTAATAATAAAACAGTATGTATTTTGTACATTTTATTTGTTTATTATTACAATTATAAAATGTAAATCCTAAAATATTTTTTATAATATATTAAAAGTGTTGACAACATAAGTTGTTTTAGCGCGGGCTCACACTTTTGAATTAGTACATGTTTTTGGGAATTGTTGTTTTAATATTCTTAATTCTTATTTTCGAGCTGATTCTTTTTTCCCAAAAGATATATTAAAATTAAAAGTGATCAATTGAAAGGTTTTATATATATATTGTTTTTACATTAAAACTATTATTAGTTGTTGTTGTTCTTTATTTCTCTTACGACTACAAATAGAGTCGGAAAAAGCTAGCCAATTATAGACTGATATAAAAACCTTGGAAAATTTAACAGACAAGGTGATCAGTGAGTTTTTGTTATGACTTTGATGTTTGTTTTTAAGCTTCTCATTTAATAATGTGGAAGCTTAAGATAAATATCTTTAGTTATTCTACGAAATATTGGGTAAAGGTTCCCTGATGATCAGCATTAGCCAAAGTAAAATGCGCATAGGAACTAGCGCACTTATTCAAGTGGAAGTTTGAAATAATATTTTAGTTATTTTAAGAAATGTTGGGTAAAGGTTCCCTAATGAACGAAAGTAAAATGCCAATAGGAACTAGCTAAACCCCCTCAATTGATAACTTTAAATATTTTAGTAAAATTTTGGGAAAAAGAATCAGCACGAAATTCATATTAAGGAGAATTAGACTACAATTCGCAAAAGTATGTACTAATTTAAAAATTCAAAAAGCGTGTGCACGCGAAAAACAAACGTAGCTTGTCAGCACTCAAAATAAATTGTTTTTACGATAAAACAATTGTAAGTTGTTGTTCTTCTTTACTTCTCCTTGATATTTATTTTAGACTTCTCACTTATGAAAGGGGAAGTACGAAATATTATCTTTAGATATTCCATGAAATTTTGGGTAAGGGTTCCCTGATGATCTGCATTAGCCTCAGTGAAATGCACAAAGGAACTATATAACAACCCATAATTTATCACTTTGAATTTTGTGGTAACATTTTAGAAAAAACGAATCATCACGAGAAAATATAGGGTTTAAAGGACAATTCCTAAAAATATGTACTTAATTGAAAATTAAAAGGCGAATGCACGCTAAGAAACAATGTATAATGTTAACAGTCTAAATAAATATTTTTTACATGAAAACAACTACAATTAGAGTCGGCAAAATTTCAAACAATTGTAGAATGAGCAGTGAGAAAATATAAAAGGACAAGCTATTAGTGAGTTCTTGTTATGATTTTGACATTTATTTTATACTGCTCATTTATTAAAGTGGAAGTTTGCAGATTGAACAAGTAAAAAAATAAAAAAGGACAAGTGATCAATGATCAGTGACTTTGATATATATTTTATACTGCTAATTTATGAAAGTTTGGAGTAATATCTTTAGTTATTTTAAGAAATGTTGGGTTCTCTGATGATTTGCCTTAGTCCCAGTGATATGCGTATAGAAACTATCTAAATCCGCTCAATTGATCACTTTGAATTTTTATTTACAATTAGAGAAAAAATTTTCTGCACGAATTTTAACCCAGCCTTTACACATGCAAGTGTATGTTCGCAAAACTCAACACGCTCACACTTTTTTTACTAACAAAACCATATTTTTCGTACTTGTAGCGTACTTGCAGATCAACTTGCAAGAGATTTAGCAGCAAGTGATTTTTGACACTTGCAGCAAGTTAATGTCAAATATATAGACAGTGTTACCAAATTTACTTTAATGGGGAATCAATAAATATAATTTTAACTTATTTTAAAATATTTCTTGGTTTTTTTTTTATAAATAAAGTAGACAATTTTTTTTTATACATAAAGTAGACAATTGGTTTCATATGGAAACATCAATTTAATTAGAAAATGTTATAATAATTACTAATGTCAATTGTTTTCATAAAAACCAATCCCACTTATCTCATTGGTAGCTCTGATTAATAAACAAAACCTAATAATAGAGATCGTGCCTTTTTATAAGTAGAGGTTTTACCCAATACCTTCTTTTTATGTGTCTTGTTTTTTCTTTTTCAATTTTCTCACATAATATTTTCAAATAATAAACCAACTTATTTTAGTTGATTTGCCTTTAACGACATCTTGAAAATGAGCTTACATTTGACTGGGTAAACTTTCATGCAACTTGTATAACATTCGGCTATTTTATCACCATTTTCGATGATAATATGTATATTCAACTTGCAAGTAATTACTTGCATGTGTAAAGGCAGGGTAAATTAAATAGATTTAAACGTATATTCTAAAAAGTAAGTACTCTTTTGCAAATGAAAAAAGCCAGTGGTTCCACCAAAGTCCAACCAAATTTTTCTGCGAAATATAAATATAAGTATGTATATGTTATGTATACTTACATAACCAGAAAAATACTTTTTATAGGCGATTATTAGGTCAGGTAGAAACTTTTTCGTAAGTAAAAAATAAATAGTATTTAATAACAAAACTAAACATAGTTCATAACATACCAAAAATAGAGAAGCATTAAAAACCAAACCAAAAGCAATAACAAAGTTTTTGTCCTTGAATTCTGGGTGTTTTGTAAAGAGATGTCATTCCATTTTCGATAGCTTTATGCATTCATTGTAAACGATTTTAAAACAATTACACACTGTGGTAATATCTCACTTGGACGTAACTCCAAATTTAATATAATTTTCATCATATTGTCTTTTTTAGAAGACATATAAAAAAATTAGGGCGAATAAGTTTATAACATACATTTTAAAAACATTATTTTAAGCTTAAAAGTAAAGAAAAGCAAATGAAAATAACACAGCTTATACTGCCAAATTGAAAACAAAACAGTATTGCTCACACACCAGTATCAATATACGATTATAGCGGTATAAAAATAGTTGCACCACTTGCACGAAGATGTTACAGACGAAAGTTTTCCTTGTATGTATAACTTTTTTCAATATAACATGTCAAACAGATATACTAAAAAATTATTATATAGTCATTAAAAACCAAAAGAAAAAAAGAAGCAACAATTTGGTCGAGTTCTTCGCGGCCCCCTAGTATGTCTGTACGAGCCCCCAGGGGGCCGCGGATTACCATTTAGGAACCAGTGGTCTAAATAAATTGTTTTTACATTAAAACAGTTGTTAATGGTTGTTGTTCCTTATATTTCTTACAACTACAATTAGAGTCGGCAAAATGTCAACCAATTTTGAATTTTTAAGTTACATATTGGGAAAAAAGAATCAAAATGAAATTGAAATCAAAAAGATTTTAACGACAATTACCAAAAATATCTATTAATTCGAGAATCAAAAGGCGAGTGCACACGCAAAAACCACTTATAATGTCAATACCCCAAATAAATTGTTTTTACATTTAAGCAATTGTTAAATATTATTATCCTTGATTTCTCTTACAATAACAACTAGAGTCGGCAAAATTTCATACAATTGTAGAATGAACATGTGAGAAAATAAAAAACGAAAAATGATCAGTGAGCTCTTGTTATGACTTTGATATATATTTCGATTTCTCACAACGATAAATTCCGTTCGGAAAAGGAATTGATTCCGCATTTTGCTTCTATAGAAAATGTAAAACAAACAAATTTTTCGGAATGAAACCACTTTCAATTTACGATGTGCACTTGATATATTAAGCATTTTAAAAGTGTACACAGTACTCATAACACCTTTTTGTTAGTAAAGGATATTGTTTTTCGTTTATTTATCTAAGAAATATTTTTATTTTTTATTCAGCTTTAATAAAATATTAACACTTCTGTTAATACTTCCTAAGAGATAAAAGAAAATACGGAACTTGTTTATTTAGTGCTACCGTACTTTAGCTCTAGTAAGTTTTTCTAAAAAAATCTCTAGTGGTAGCACATACAACTACGAAAAGGCACAAAACAGAATATAATAATATCAAGCATCCCTTAAAACTCTACGTCGTATTTTTTTTTTTTTTTTATACCGTTCTAAAAAGTGAAAGGGTATATTTAGGTTTTCAATCCGAGTGTAATTTCTTTGATATCAATGTGCGACACCATAAGGTATATATATTCTGGATCCTTATGAATAGCGATAACGATTGAACTACGTCTGTACGTGAAATCGGCTTTCCCAAGCCCCCAGAAGATCAAGAGACTTCGTTCTTGGACTGAGCGATTGGAAATGAGCTATCATAGAAAGACATAATAACATAAATCGGAAAGACGGTTCCAGAGCTGAGAAGCTTACACCTATTTCTCGACGCAAAATTAACACCAAAAATCAATTATTTTTTTGGTTACTTGTAAATTGAACCTATTTCCTGCTTTGTTACTCTTCAATTGTCTATTTAAAACTAAAAAAAAAGAAACGTTTTCCAGGGATGGGATATTAAAAGTTTTTTTTCTGCACATTCAGTATTATGTGGCACATATAATAACTAAAAACTTTAAGTTTTTCGTAAATAAAACCGCTTTTTAGATCATGAAGACTTGCATAGATATAAAAAATTTATAAAAATTCTCATTCAGGGTTAGAAAATTTAAATTTGGTATCTAATATGTTAAAAAATCAAAATATCGATTCCCGGATTGGATAATGCAATATTTTGTAGTACATGAAAGTGACAAAAATGTTTACAAGTTTGTAATTTTTCTTAAATAAAACTCTTTTATGCCTCATTAAGTTTTTCCTTGGTAAAAAACAACAAAAAATTGAGTTTCCGCCTCCAGAGATCGGAAATTGAAATTTGTGTATGCCTAAAAGTAACCAAGAAGACAACTAACGTCGTTTATATCCTTATGAAAAAGATTTTTAAGTTTAGAAAACAAAAATTTTGTTTCAGAATTAAAAAAAAATCAAAATTTTAATTGCAGGGATGGATAACTGCAATATTTTGTGATACCTGAACGTAACCAAGATGGTTACAATCTTCTCGTACTTGACTTTGAATGGAAAGTACATCAGTAAACAATTGTAAAGTAGAAACTAGAAAAAATAGTATACGCATACGTAAAGTGAAATAAAAACAAATTATAATGAAATGCTATGTTGCTTCTGGGAACATATGTAGCATTAATGTAAAATAATATATCAAAGTATAAAGAAATACATATTTGCTGATGCCCAAGCAATAAATTTTGAGATGAAGCATCGCATATGTTGATACCATTTGAATCAGCAACAGAAAAAATTTGTTTAAAAATAAATATAAAAAGCAAATTCAATAAGAATATGGCTTCTAACCTACTTAATGGGCTAGAGAGGATGCAAATTGGCAGTTCCGGATCTTATATATGATTTGGCAACAGTTTTACATGCCGACCTGATTTTAAGAAGGTGTAAAACATGGAACACAACGCCATTATTATACATACAACATTGATGGCACTTCAATAGGTTTATATTATTGGCGTTTGTGTTGAAAAAGTACGCAAATTAATTAAGAGTATTGATAGACAGCAGAAACACCAACATACACAACTAATAGGACAATGAGTCATTCCTTGCCATATATTTGATAAACTGGACACATTTATTTCCATATTGCAATATATATATATATGAAATATTTTCTAATATGACGCAAATGTACAAACGGATGTTTAATACTAATAGAACTACTGCCACATAACGAACAACCACATAAAGACATGCAATATTTCAATGAGAATGAAACATTTATTTAAAAAGTTAAACATATAAAATACGAATATCATGTCTTCATACATACATATTTATCAACTAAACATATCAAAAGAGAAATAAGTACCAAAAATGGTCTTCTGTGCCGTATTCTCATTCAACATACATACAGTCCATCACTGTCTTACAAATGTCACGTAACCTTAGAATGAAGTTCTAATTTCTGCAGGTTGATACGTTAAGCTTGATTCACCCATGGTTTCAGAGCAAAATTTATGTTCTGAAATATTTTTAGTTTTTTGAGAGTATGTTCTGAATTAATTCACCCACTCCGCGCATTTGTTCTGGAACATCCAGGCTACCATATGAAATAATATTGTAAACTATGTGTGTGAGTTTTACAATTGGGTAATACCACTATTTATTTAATTTTATTTATAAGAATATTAAATACAAAAGTGCTCCGTATATTATTATATACACAAACGATAATAAACAAGTGCGTTGTTATTCATACAAAATATATAAAACAAGTTCTGTATTTTGATATACTTATGTACATATAATATGTACATATAAATAGAACTAAGATAAAACAGTATCTTAGTTCTATTTTACTTAATTCATTAAACTTACTGGCAGCACAGTTGCAATGTTTCGGAACTCTCTTTCGCATATAAAAAAAATGTTTCAAAACGTAAATTTTGTTCTGAAACCATGGATGAATCCTGCTTTACGGCAACATTTTCTTATAGTGAAGTAAGTATTTACTGAGCTTGCCATATAACAGGTTGGATCAGTTGACACATTTAGCTTACATTTAAAATTTCAACGTTTGCCTGTTCCATGCTTTAACATATGTATGTATATTACGTTTATAAAAGAACAGACGCTAAAAAAGCAAACAATACATCTCACTTAACGCTGAGATTTTTAGTGCTTTTTCATCGCTGGTTATTTAGTAGGACAACATAGGTAAATATTAATGATTTCATATGAACATATGTACATACATAAGTCGAAAAAAAAAGAATAGCCACTTTAGCAGATATATTAAAAACCAATGTTCAAATACATTAAACAAATCAAACGAGAAAAATGTGTGATATAAGCAGCGGAAATTAAAACGAATTTATCAAAATGCAATTCCTTCAACATCCCACAAGCTGCGAGAATTGCATCAAATATTGCACATTAATTATATACACATGTATGTATGTAGGTATTAACACTTCGGTGTGAGTCAATATATATTTCTTTCTACAAAAATTAAATACAAAAGCTCTGTTCATTTACTGAAAATTTGTTAACACTTGTAAACAATTGTTGATAGAAAAGTGTTCATTAACTCGGAAAAGTTTCAACGAGAGAGCCACAAAAGAGAGTAAAAGATTGAGTGGCTGGAAAATTGTTGAAAATTCTTGATAGTAAATTTTTACTTTCAATAATTATCTAGTCAGGTATTTTGTGTTTACATTAAGAAATCAAGTTTTCTAAAAGAAGCTAAAAATTAAAATATTTTGGAATATTTGAGAAATGGTAAATAATTGCAAGTATTTAACGGTATTAAATATGTTTATGACTATTTTTGTTAGGCTTAGGACCAGCAGTAATCGAATACTACATATAAAGAAAATGAATTAAGTAGCAGAACACCTAGTACATCAGGGACACAGGATGCCGAAGCGATTGGAGGTAATGTAAAAACTACAAGTACCTAGATACTAAACGTGAGCATAAAACGTCTTGTTGGACCAAGTTCATAATGTTCACTAATGAATTTTTCTCTTTTTTTGCACTTGATTTCATGAGTACACAAATTTTGCTGTTCTTCTAAATAAAAAAACATACAATAGCATTTATTCTTCTTCGAACTAATGCGATATATATTGTTGTTGCAAATAAAATTTCAGTACTGAATTGTGTGTTTCAATAGTGTCTCTTGATATGAAATACTGTTATAGGAGACAACATGCATGTAAAATTTAACATTGTAAATATATGATGTTAAAAGCAACGTTTTGTACTTTGTATTTAATTTATATTATATTTAATCAGGTTTTAGAAAATGAGTTGTAATTGGAAATCTTTTTTTTTTATTATTAATATTTTTAATTTTGATCAATACTTTTTTTATTATTCATAAGTTTTTATTTCATTTGTTCTCATTCTAGAAACAGTAGTAGCTTGAACTTTTTTTACGTTTATTCATGAATAAAAATATCTAATTTAGATTTCTCAATTTAAGTAAAAAAATTTTGTATTCATAAAAGAGTAAGTAAAACTAACTATTGAACAGTACTGAGTGTACAACACATTTATTGCACACTTGATAAAACTGTCCACTCAAATGAGGTGCTATTATTTTTTGGTTGCTTGCTCTCTTGTTCTCTATATTTACTGTTTAGCCATATTCCCATACAAATACAATCAATATTTGCGCTTCAAAATATGCAATATTGTACACTTCTTAACATCTTGTGCTCAGCTTTACTAGATACTCGACGCTCCACACAATAGCAGTAGATAGTCGAATTTTTTAAAATATGAAATAAATGATTTTTAAAAAACCAAATATTTCATATAATGTAAGCTTGGTCAAAATATATTTTTGGCTCTACAGAGGGCCTGGATTCTGCAGTTTTTGAGAAGTCTCCACATAAAGACGGAATTATCATTATGATAATTATTGGTGTAGGCCGATTCATAGAACAACATTTCGTTATTATCCAAATCCAACAAAAGTCTATAAAATAACGTTATATTTAACATTATGACTTATTCCGCGTTTCAGAGAATAACAAACGTTTTGTTGGTACAATGAGATCTCGTTAGAATACAGGCACTGCGATTTGACACAAAACCTTATTGAAATCAATAACAAGATAAGATAATCGGCTAAGATCCAGAAATATTCTTATAAGAATATTAAAATAGTTCAAGATTCCAAAAATTATACTTGTGCCTGTACTTTATATATGTTTTTATAACAAAAATTATACGTTTTGATAGTGTAAGTAAGTTTGTGTAGATAAATTTTTATTATTTGAAATGTTCTTGTAAGACTGATACATGTAAAAAGCAATTACACTGCTCTGCAAAAAATAACTTTTTGTTACGCCTTTAAATAGAACTATGTGCACTATATGGACTTTGAAGCGCTAAACTCGAATCCGCTTTCGGTTTTTTTCCATCAGGTCCAGATTTTTTTTATAGGCGTGGCAATTTTTTGCCCCTAAATTCGCCAGGTACGTCGACATATTTCACCCTAACTCGGGAACGAGTCATCCGGTAAGAAATGTATTTACTGTTGCCGACTTTAACCGCACGATACCAAATTAAAATTGACTCACTTATTGTCCATGCAATAAATATTAGAATCTGCCCTAATTTTCTCGATTTAGAATTACAGGTTGGTGAAAAATACCATATTATAACTTTTAAATCCAAAATCCATGCAAAATACCGTTGTTCTTTAGTTCCTTTACCTGTTCACCTAACGAAATGCTATCGTCACGCATATGAAAGGTTGGTAGCATTACAACATTGGGTGTTTGCGGTAAATTGAAAATAAAATCAAAATTTTATAACCGATTTTTATGGTTTATAGCTTTTTTATTTCTGAGATCTGTAACTATTAAATAAAGGTGCAAAGTGTTGAATATTAGCTATAATTTTTTTTTAATTTAAATTTTAATCTGAAAAAAATTAAGAATTTTGCACGAAAAAAAAAATGTTTCTCGATTAATATCTGAATATTTACAAAACCATAAGAGATAGAGAAAAACTGTATTTGAATAAAATAAAAACAATTTTGTTACACATCTTCTAGTGTTTTTTAAAATCGGATGACTTGTTTCCGAGTTAGGGTGAAATATGTCTACGTACCTGGCTAATTTAGGGGCAAAAAATTGTCACGCCCATAAAAAAAATCTGGACCTGATGGAAAAAAACCGAAAGCGGTTTCAAGTTTAGCGCATCAAAATCCATATAGTCCACATAGTTTTATTCAAAGGCGGACTTGGCTGCTGAGCAGTGTTATATATTAATTACGTTGAAAAGAAACGAATATATAGTTAAAATCGCATTATGTATTTTTTTAGTAATATATGTATATAATATGTAGTAATATATGTATATAATATTTTCCCAAATATTGGAGTAAATGCTTAGTACTCGCGTACACCTACATAACACATCACTATTTTAAGTTGATAATTTTTGATGGAAAAGTGTTCAAATTTCTTCTTACTAGCTAGTTGATGGAAAGTGATAGTATAGTAAATGAACGCAGCTATATTCTTTTCCTTACATGCATACAAACACTTGTAAAGCTTATTTTCTTATTCACTTATAGTGTGGCCATATCAGCTCTTTTGGAGCTAAGTTTAGCTTTTTTTTTATACCCTTCACAAAAAAGTGAAAGGGTCTATTTAGGTTTGTCATTCCGTGTGTATTATCTTCGATATCAATATGCGAGCCCATTAAGTATATATATTCTGAATTCTTATAAATAGCGATAAAGATTGAGCGACGTCAGTCTGTCTGTTCGTGAAATCGGTTTTCCCAAGCATCCCCAGAAGAGCTAGAGACTTCATTCTTGGACTGCTCGATTGGAAGTGAGCTAACATAGAGTGGACAAATCGGAAAGACGGTTCCAGAGCTGGGAAGCTTACACCTATTTCTCAACGCAAAATTAACACCAACAACAAATTGTTCTTTGTTTACTTGTAAATTGAACCTATTTTATGCTTTTGGGCTCCTCAATTGTTTATTTAAAATTATAAAAAAAAAAATTTTCCAGGGATGGGAAATTAAAACTTTTTTTTTGGCACAATCAGTATTTTGTGGTACATATAATAACTACAATGTTTAAAATTTTTAAGTTTTTCTTAAAGAAACCCGTTTTATACATCATGAAGATTTGCATTGATTTAAATTTTTAAAATTTAAAATCCTCATCCAGGATATTTAAATATTTTATATATATTAAAATAACCAAAAATCAACTAACGTCGTTTTTTCCTGGTTAAAACTATTTTTTATTTTGGCAAAACAAAATTGGTGTCGAAAATTAAAAAAAAATCAAAATTTCGATATCAGGCTTGGATAACTCAAATATTTTGTCTTACATGAAATTGGCAAAAATGGTTACAAATTTGTAGTTTTTCTTAAATAAAACCGCTTTACACATTATGAAAACTTGCATAGATGAAAACAATTCTTAAAAATTTTCATCCAGGGTTAGGAAATTTAAATTTGGTATCAAATATGTTATAAAACTAAAATTTCGATTCCAGGATTGGATACTGCAATAATTTGTAGTACATAAAAGTGACAAATTGGTTACAAGTTTGTAGTTTTTCTTAAATAAAACTTTTTTACGCCTTGGTAAAAGAACCAATAAAATTTCGCTTCAAGGGATCGGAAATTTAAATTTTTTATAAAAACCATTTTTTAGTTTTGAAAACAAAAATTTGGTTTCAAAATAAAAAAAAAAAATAAAAATTTTGATTGCAGGGATTGACAACTGCAATATTTTGTGATACCTTAACGTGGCCAAAATGGTTACAAATTTGAATTTTTTTTTAAATACGTTGGTAAGAAAACCAAAAAAAAATTCGCTTCCAGTGATGGGAAACTGAAATTTTTGTATGCCTAAGACTAACAAAAAAGGCAACTACCGTTATTTTTCCGGCTAAAACTATTTTATAACTTAGAAAGAACAAAATCGGTACTTAAAAATATATTTAATGCCCGACGTACATCCGAATATAGCACTTTTACTTGTTTTTTATTAAAAGAAACAAATATCAAAATCATGTGTTTTCTGTGCACGATTTAAATCGTATTTAAATGTACAATGTGGGCAATTTATATATCATTTAAGATTGCAGTGAAAAACGAAATTTCCTGCTTATATGGAATCTACAAATAAATTACGTTTAAATATGCACTTATTCATTGGCCATTAGACTCCTTTTGCCTTTGCAAAGTCTTAATTTAGCTGTTACAAAGGCAGTGAGAAGAATATTTCATTATTTTCCTTTCAACTGAATCTTGCAAAGCAATATGTATGTATGTACGAGTGATTTTCATGTATGTTTGAAATTCAATTTGTAATCCAAATAAATTGAAAAAACTTAGCCCTGTTTCAATGAAAATGGTACACTTTTTCTCCACATTTTACATATTGTAAAATCTCTTTTTGCATCCCTGTTTCCATACACTAACACAAAGGATTCAAACAAAAGGAGAGTGAAATGAAAAGAATTCAGGAGCAACAAAAATCAAGGCGTGCATCTGACAGTTTCATAATTAGGTATTCAAAATCTTTAATAACATGTAACGACTGTTGGTGTGTGGCACTAAAAATTTGTTGGTTTCTGTTTGAGAAACATATTGTTTGATGGTTTCATAAGTACGTCCTATGTGAGCTTAACCATGATTGCTTTTATATAAAAGTATTCGTTAAACTTTTTTTAATAAAGAAAGTTTAAATTTTAAATGCCAATAATATTGAATTTTTAGCCAGTTGAACTTAAAAGCAAAAATTTTTGTAGAACCTGTGATACGGTTTGAGTTATCATATATTCGGCATGTGCAAAGTCCGGTTTTCGAATGATGACAAATTCCCCATAATAACAAATAAATTATTTTTTTATCTCTATCTATCTTATATATATAAAAATAAGTTGCATTGTGTTAGTAATTGATGTTCTCCGTAATGCCTGAACCGATTTTGTTTCTGCAAACTTTATATGAAAGGTGACGTCAATACCAAGGTTTTTATGTATATACGGTTTGTATTGTGTTGGTTCATGAGTTCTAGCCACCTTATTGAACACTGCAATCATTTCGAAATATTTGAGTTATTATTTTGAAAAACTGAAACACAATTCGTTTTTAAATTCATTACAATTCAATTGTAGTCAAACCATGAATTAAATTTATATACTTAGCTATTCTAAATCACAACTTCGGGGATCTATGAAATAAATTACAGTTAAATACATTAGTAAAAACTTAAATATTTAAAACATTACGAACAGCCCACGTCATATGAATGAGTACGCGAATAAGAAATCTGTTGAAGCTTTGGAAAGATCAATGAAAGATCTCCGAGATAATTCAGAGTTGTTTGGTGGTGCGTTGATTTTATTGTCAGGCGATTTTAGGCAAACATTGCCCGTCATTTCTAGATCGATAGCTGCCGATGAAATTAACGCTTGCTTAAAGTCTTTATATATATGGAATGATCCATCTGCTGCTAAGTTCCCTAAGCAATTGCTGAAAATTGGGAATGGTGCAATGCCCGTTGATGACACTGGATTGATAACATTGTCAAATGATATTTGCCGTTTCGTACAGTCAAAAAAGGAATTGATTGAATGTGTTTCACTAACATAGCACAACAATATACATGCCATGCATGGTTAAGTGCCAGAGCGATTTCAGCGCTCTGTAACAAAAATGTTACTGAATTAAACATGGTTATACAATCAAAGATTCCTGGCGAAATGGTCTTGTGCAAGTCTGTCTATACTGTCACCAATGAAGAAGATGTTGTGAATTATCCAACAGAATTTTTAATTCGTTGGACTCACAAGTATTGCCCCCGCATAATCTCCAATTTAAAATTGAAGCCCCTATTATTAAAAAGTTGATGGCTTATATAATGAAGCTACTATTTTAACTGGAAAATTCAAAGGCGAAGATTCATTCCACGCATCCCAATGATTCCTTCTGATATACCATTTGAATATAAACGACTTCAGTTTCCTGTTCGCCTTGCGCTGGCGATTTGTGGGGTGAATTTGGGGTATCCAGTTTTCCCACATGGACAGTTGTATGTAACCTGTTCGCGCGTTGGCAAACCATCGGTTTTGTATATTTACACCGAAAATGGAAAACAACAAATGTTGTTAACCACAGAGCATTACAATAAAAGCAGTTTATCACTGATTTAAATGAATTCGAATTAATTTTTATATTTTCTTTTTTGCACTACGAAGTGTGCAGGGAGTTAGCTAGTAACCATTAAAAAGAAACACATTTGAATTTTTTATCTATAATAAAATAACATATACATATACTTATATATATATATATATATATATATATATATATATTTATATATATATATAAATATATATATATATATATATATATATATATATATATATATGTATGTATATATATATATATATATATATATGTATATATATAGATATAGATTATATATATATATATATATATATATATATAATCTATATCTATATATATACATATATATATATATATATATATATATATATATATGTATATATATATAGATATAGATTGTATATATATATATATATATATATATATATATAATCTATATCTATATATACACATATATATATATATTTATATATATATATATATATATATATATATATATTTATACATATACATATACATACATATATATATATATATATATATATATATATATATATATATAATACATAATATTTGTGCATTTTTATAGGTAATTGATTAACATAATTCTCAGATGGCTTATAAAAGTCTTTTAATAAGTTGATAAGTTTGAAACTTTTCAAAACTGTGGTTGAAGTCTACTAACGATTTGGTAAAAAGCGCCAATGAAATGCATATAGACATTGCTTAACCACCCAACAAATAAATTTCATATTATAATAGTACTATGACAGTATGTCAAATAGTTAATTTATTAAGTATTAATGAATATGTTTTGTTGTATACCTTTTTATGTATATTTGTTTGTTCGTTATTCGCTTTTCGGCTTGAAGTCTCTTTTAATAATAAAATAATATTAAAACTTTTCTTTTAATATATTTTTATTCCAATATTTCGATCAACTCTGTTGGTAATTTTCGGGGAATTTCGATTTTCTAAACAAAAAACAAAAACAACAAACTATTTAATTTTAATTATAAATTAGTTACAAACAATAATAATAATAATTACATTTTATAGTTGTGGTATAGTCGCTTGTTTGTACTAGTAAATTTTGTCGTATACTGTTCACTGGTTTTTTTTCCTGTTGTGTTTGTTTATTGCAGCGTTGCTCATTTCATAGTGCAATTGCTTATTGTAAACACCCACCTTTTTGTTATGCTTTATCAATTCAGTTGCTTTGGAAAAATAGTGTGTGAAAAAAATTGTGGTACTATTACGGAATTTTTTTCTGATAAATAATGCATTTGGTAATCCTAAATTCCTCTAATGTTATAAAACATTTAAGGATCACTGGGATTCCGTTATCAGAAGGCATTATAATTTATTTCATAGCGACATACATTCTTATAATGAAAATTATAAGAATGAGCTCTTTGTCAAACAGAAAGATATATATATATGAAAAAATTGAGAGGCTGGATAGAAGAGAAAATGATGGAAAATTTGATAGAGACTTAAAAAAAAGTTTCAAGCCTACATATTGCGAAGCAGGGCAGACCATTTTCTGATGGTATTTTTAAGTAAAATTCTCCCTAAACTAAATTGAAATATTAGCTTAGTTGAATCTATACCTTTATCGCGTTGTACCATTACGCGCCGTGTAGCACAGTTAGGAATATCTGTAGATTCTACTATAAAGAAAATAATACAAAAATGTAAATTTTATTCTATTTGCATTGACGAAACCACGGACACAAACGATCTCAGCCAACTTCTTATTTACGTTCGTTGCGTGGAAGAGGAATTCAACGTTTTCGAAACCATGTTTTCATTGGAAACTTTTTATGGAAATGTTACACGAAAATTGCTATTGGATTTGGTATGCGACAAGCTTCTGTCTATTGTAGACCCTAAAAAGTTTGTTGGGGTCTGTACGGATGGAGCAAATGTTATGTCGGGTAAGACATTTTTTCATGTTAATACATTTCATTGCATTATTCATCAAGCTGCCTTAGCATCCAAATTTATGAACGATATTCCAGTCATGAAGATTACAGAGCTGATAATAAATATAATACTAAGGGGACACCATTCACTTTTACAAAGAAAATTTGTTAGCTTTTTCAAAACCAAAAATGCTTTACATAATAACTTCAAAATGTTTACTGAGGTACGCTGGTTAAGCAGAGCCAATTCTCTTAATAGATTGTTTGAATTCAGGGAACAAGTTCTTCAGTTTCTAGAAGTTGAACAAATTGATGAGTATTTGTCAGATTTTCTGAAAGACTATCAATTGATTTCAGATTTATCCTTTTTATCGGAAATCACTACTCTTTTCAACAATTTTAATTTAAGACTGCAAGGCAAAGAAAATAGTATTTATGACTTGTCGAAAATCTCTTTAAACTTCAGAACAGAATTATATTTATTGTTGAAAGAAATTAAAATGGGCGATTACACGAACTTTTCGAAAACACATTTTATTTTAAGCGAACAGAACAATATTAGTACAAAAGAGTATATTAATATATTTGAAACCCTTTTTTCAACTTCCAAGACGGGTTTAAATAACTTGATGCCTTTGAACCATTTATTGATCTCTTTGCATTCCCCTTTAAAGTGGACTTAACAAATTATGAGTTCAAAATCCAAACGGAACTCATTATTTTGCGAAGCGAAATAACAGAGCAACCACTAAATAATATGCTGTCATTTTGAGAGAACTTGGATAAATGAGTATATCCAGAGTTAAAAAATAATGCTTTGAAGATAATATCTCTATTTAATTCCACGTATGTATATGTGCGCGCAAATTTTTTCGGATTTGAAAATCATTTGCTCAACTCAAAGGAATAAACTGAGCTCCCAACATTTAAAGCATATTGTGCTCTTGCGAAGCATAAGCATAGACACATACGTTTAATTTCTTGCTTTTGCTTTCTTAAAAATAAAAAAAAGTTCCTATTTCAAACTCATATATAAACTTTAGATGGATTTTTGAACATTTAAAAAAGGGTTTTATGACAACGAAATCAATGTAGCCATTCTCATTCTCTTGTACAAAAAATATATTTTTACGATTACAATTTTATAAAAATCTTTTCGTTCGAGAATGACAGATGCCGTATGTTCCCCTATGAAAGGGTTGCTAATCCATACGTTCCACAATAATTTTTAGAGCTGTTTTAATCTTGTATGATTAATATTATTAATATTTACTTACTAGTGCAATTGGATCAGAAGTCTCGTTAATAACGATATTAATTTTTGTATTTGAATTTTTGGTAAGCAAAAAAGCGTTTTGATAGATTTTTTAAAGCGATCTATCAATTTTAAGTTATGCCAGGAAAAGAATTTCTTGTGCGGCAAAGTTTGGGATGCTTAAAATATTTTGCCAATGGTTTGATTATTTTGTTTCTGCGTTGAATAAGATAAAGTAAATGTTTTTATTATTAACAAATCTTTTATTTTAACAAATTATTAAACAATTTGTGAAAATTATTTAAAATATATTAAGGTATTTGTAAAATTTTATAATATATTCTAATACATTAACAGAATAACATAATTTACTTTATTTGGTTTTTAACCCTATTATGTTTCACAAATTGATTTGTGTGACCTAATAAATTGTAACAATTACTTATCTACTTGACCTGCACCTACCTGCGCAGAAGAATAAAGGCCCAACTATAATATGCGTAGGCCAGCTGTGGCTACTCTCACAACTCGACGAAAAGACTGTCAAATGCATATGCGAACATTTGTGTGGCTATATTATAAAAACTTATTTATGATATATACATAAATTGTAAATGCATATATACAAATATTTTCAAGTTATACATACATAAATATATTATCACAAATAGATTATTAGCAATTTAGAAAGTAATTTAAGAAATAAATTGGAAAAGTACTGCAATGTACAATAATGTGTACAAGTGGTTGGCAGCGTGTCATTACTTGTAGGAAGATACACAAATACACCATCATATATGTATATACAATAAACAAACGCTAAACATTAAATGTTTCAATTAATTGTTGACATTATTTATTTAATTTTCTGTAGAATTGATTTTGGCGTACATTGCAGCTTCTCTTGTGTGCAGGTATCACAGTCTATGGTATGTGTGTATCTAAAAATATTATCAATTTTAGTACTTTTCCAATTTATTTCTTAATTACTTTCTAAATAGATACTAATCAATTTGCTTGTGATTATACATATGTGTAGAATTTAGAATATATATATATATTTATAGTTTATGTACTTATATATAATATATTAGTTTTTGGAAAAGTACATTGTTTTGCAACTGAGTGTAAGTATAGTATACAACACAAATGTTCGCATATGCATCTGACAGCCTTTCGTCGATTTTTGAGAGTAGCCTACGCTTGATTAAGCACATTATAGTTTCGCCTCAACACTTTGTGTGCGTGATGTTATTTGTTTTCTATCATTCTTGCTATTCGTTTACTTTTTCCTTTTACTGTACCTCTAAGTTACTCTCAGTCTCTCACCAATCCCAACGCATTTCATTTTTGAGTATAACTGGTTTATGGTGAGTCCATAGCAGTGATGCTCATTTCATAGAGCAATTGCTTATTGTTAACAGCTTTGTTATGCTTTTAATTCAGTTGTCTTTCAGACGGCAAAGTGTAAAAAATAGTACCTAAAAATGATGGTGGTACTATTACATATATTTTTCATGATAGATATACTTGTATATATTATGCATTTGGTAATCCTCAAGGCTTTTTGTGTTAAAAGAAATTTAAAGGACACTAGGGTTCGATTATCAGAAGGCATTATGATATTTTTCTTAGCGATATACAATAAAATAATGTAAACGATAAACCCTTTAAAAACTACCTGTAAAATATGCAATATAGGACGTTTTCGTCATTGTAATCTTGTTACCTTTGATGTTTACGACGTTATTTTTGAAGGCACCTGCAATAAAACGATTTTGCATATTCTTAAATCCCGTAGAAATAAACCTTAAAAATATAAAAAATAATTAATAATAAAAAATAACCTTCCCATGTTTATTACTTCACCTACCTACTTAATAGAATAAAATTTGTGTGCCTGATGTCGTAATCTGTTCTCTATCATTCTTGTTTTTCAATTACTTTTTCGTTTTGCTGTACTTATAAATTACTCTCAGTTTCTCACTAATCGAAACAGTTTCCAGTCTTGCGCATCACGGATCTATAGATGTGTGCGCAATTGGCTGTTTTATTTGTAGGGAGTATTTATTATGTATAACATCTCTTGATAATAATTAGTAATATTCTTCTCTCTTTCTAGTATTCTAATGCCCAATAAATCAGTGGCTATTTAAATGTCATTTAACTTTAAAAGCCATTTAAATACCAAATTTCGTTTTTTACCGCAAACTTAAATAAGACGTAAATGCCCCTCATTGGCCATTTAAATGTTATTTAAATCGAGCACAGAAACATATGATTTTGACCTTTTTTTCTCTTAACAAAACGAAAACATTGTGATGTTGAAAAAAATTTGCTAAAAAATTTTAAAAAGTTGTGCAATTAAAGTTATTTATCTATGGAATAAAGTTAGAAATAAATAAAATAATATTTATTGTACAAATGGACTCTTAACATAATTAAAAAACTTAAAATAATTTCATGCACAACATTTGGAATACTTTGAATCATAAACAAAACATATGTTTTCTGAACAATGGCGATTTTTGTTTACATATTTCATGGTGCCATCACATTTAAATAGCCACTGATTTATTGGGCATAACTTTAGATAAGTCTTGTTGGTGTCCAGTTATAGCATAGTGGGTAGCAAGTGCGGTTTTTTAGGTAAAAGATTTTATTATTATTTAGATCAGATTTATGTCCAGATATTCTAGTCTTTAGTTTTGTTCTTGTCGTACCAACATACATATATTGTCTTACATGCTTCTGTGTTGTCTCCCTTGCAAGTTATTTCATAAACTAAATTTGATTCGTTTTGATATCATATTGGTAAAGAACTCCTCTATTGTATTTTTCGTTTTCATTGCTAGTATGGATTTGTCTTTATCATAAATATAAGAATTGTTTATCTCTTCTTATAACCCATGTACATATGTATTGGATTGACATGTACATTTTTTTGGTTTTTCAGTTATTACGTTGTAATTATTTTTCCTGTTCTGGACTTCAATTCATATTAGTTTGTTGACTACTCTTGTTGGAAAATCGTTTTTCCCCAAAATAGTCCTAATTTTTATTATATTATATATATGGAAGTCAGTGTTGCTAGTGTCTTGTACTCTAGTAATGATCTTAGTGGAAGTGTTTAAAATCATATTGCGATGATGTTTCGAATAAAAAGTAATAAGTCTTCCACTGGCTGAAGGTTTTTGATACCAAGCTAGTTTAATTATGTTGGTCTTTCTCACAATCAAGGCGTCTAAATAGGGTGCTTTGTTTTCGGATTCCGTTTCCAATGTAAATTTAATATCCTTATTGAAGGCACTTAAAGCTGCCAGTGTTTCGTCTACTTTGTTGTTTTTTACAATTCCAAATAGGCCGTCAACGTCTTTCGACATTTTTCGTGGCTTAATGTCTATTTTATTTAGAACTGAGATCAGCAATTCTTCCATTATTATATCAGCTACCACTGGAGATGCAGGAGATCCCATCGGGATTCCTTTTTTCTGTTCTTAAATATTGTCATTGTATCTGAAATACCTGCACCTTTAACGTACAGACAGACGGACACCGCTCAATCGTTATCGCTATTCATAAGAATCCAGAATATATATACATATGGTACATTTAGGTGTTTATTGGTTTTAAAAAACAATTATATTTAAACTATACTAACATTAGTTAACGATATAAATAATATTTTATATATATACAATGTATCTTAATTGAGGCCAACCATTGGAAGCTCATATTTTATTGTCAGATGTGCTAAACTTATACATCTGCCAATGCCACCATTGTCAGAAAAATATTTATACGGGCAATGCTATTCATATATATATATATATATATATATATATATATATATATATATATAGATATATATATATATACATATATATTAGAGCAAATAAAAGGTGTGTAATGTCTAACAACGCATCTGGCAATTCTTTCCATACAATAGTCTGAAAATCGTTTGAACACACAATTTTTGTTGGCAGATAAATTTATGGCCTTCCAATTATCTGCCAATGAAATTGTAAGGTTCTCTTACAATCGTCTGAACACACAAATTACCATTTACTAACAATTTTTCGTTGTCAGCATATTATTAGGACATTGCCAGATCTTACAATATTGTAAGACCTGCCAATCGTGTGTATATAGCTTAACACACATAAATCTGTATATACGTATACAATTTTATGCCAGATGAATTCATCCAGTTTGTTTTGAAAAGTTGTGCGGACTAACCATTCAGCTAGTTTGTAGAGTCTGACTGACAAGAGAATTAACTACAAATCAGACACTGACAATTGCAAAATAAACAAACACAGAACAAGAAAAAAAACCAGTGAACAGTAGGTGACAAAGTTTACAAGTATAAACAAGTGATTATACCAGGTCTATAAAATGGAATTATTATTATTGTTTGTAAGTAATTTATAATCAAAATTAAGTACATAGTTTATTGTTTTTGTTTAGAAAATTGTAATTTCCTAAAGATGACCAACAGAGTTGTTCGAAATATTGGAATAAAATATATTAGAAGAATAGTTTTAATTTTATTTTATTATTAAATAAGCCGAAAAGCGATTAACGAACATATAAATATTAATGCAACTTTTCGGTGTAATTTTATAACTCATGAACGGTCAAACCGAGTTTGATAAAATTTTTCGGGTTTGTTCGCATGGTCATGTAGATGGTTTGCACGATATCGGTCGACGCGTTCGTGAGTTTTGAATTTACATGACAGTATGTGATTTGTCCATGCGGGTTTTAAGTCAGCAGCGTTGCCGTTTGCCGGTTAATAAACTGGGATGCCTGGGATTTTGAGAACTTTGCAACATTTTATGGAATCCCAAAAATGGGGTTGTGTCTCCATTAAGTGGTTCGTGTCTCTGCTAAGTACCCGGGAAATACCGGGTCTAACCAGCTAGTATATATCTATATATATAAAAATAAGTTGCATTGTGTTAGTAATTGATGTTCTCTGGAATGCTTGAACCGATTTTTTTGTAAATACAGTTTCTATATGTGTATTGGTTTATGTGTTATAGTCATTTTAGTGAATACTGCAATCATTTCGAAATATTTCGAAACACCGAAATTAAATTTGTTTTTAAATACATTACAATTGAATTTTGGTCAAACCATTAATTTAATTTACATACTTAGCTTTTCTAAATCACAACATCGGGGATCTATGAAATAAATTACATATAAATGCAACACTAAAATCATAAATATTTAAATACATTATGCACAGCCCACGTCATATGCATGAATACGCGTAGGATGCAATGACTTATGTGAGTCATTACGGTCCACAAGATATTTATAACATTTACGTGTAATCCGCAATTGAGTGACATTAAAGATAATTTATTCACTCTCCAAAGTCCTACCGACCGCCATGATACCACTTCCCGTGTTTTTAAGCAGAAATTGAAAGCGCTTATGGGTTTTAGCGTGAAATCTAAAGTGTTTGGTGACGTGAGGTTCTGGATGTATTCTGTGGAATGACAAAAGCGTGGTTTGCCACACGCTCACATTTCAATAGAGTTGGTGAATAAAATCACATCGCATTAAGTTGACAATGTTATATGTTCTGAAATTCCCGATCAAATAAGTGATCCTCAATTATATGATGTTGTTGTGCAAAATATGATACACGGTCTATGCACAGCCCACGTCATATGCTTGAGTACGCGAATAAGAAATCTGTTGAACCTTTGGAAAGAACAATGAAAGATCTCCGAGATAACTCTAAGTTGTTTGGTGGTGCGTTGATTTTAGGCAAACATTGCCCGTCATTCCTAGATCGGCAGCTGCCGATGAAATTAACGCTTGCTTAAAGTCTTCATATTTATTTAGATTTCTTAAAATACCGAAACTCACTATCAACGTTCGTGTTCAGTTGCAGAATGTTATTGAGTGTGTTTTCACTTACATAATACAAAAATATACATGCCATGCATGGTTGAGTGCAAGAGTAATTTTAGCGGCAAAGAACAGAGATGTTACTGAATTAAACATGGCTATACAATAAAAAATTCCTGGCGAAGTGGTGTTGTACAAGTCTGTCGATACTGTTACCAATGAAGAAGATGTTTTGAATTATCCAACAGAATTTTAGAATTCGTTGGAGTTACCAGGATTGCCTCCGCATAATCTCCACTATTATTATGCTTCGTAATATCAATCAACCCCGTTTGTGTAATGTGCAAGTACAAGACTTGCTATTAAAAGTTTGATGACTTATGTAATTGGAGCTACTATTTTAACTGGAAAATTAAGAGGTGAAGATGTATTCCTTCCACGTATCCCAATGATTCCGTCTGATATACCATTTAAATTTATACGATTTCAGTTTCCAGTTCGCCTTGAGTTTGCGATTACCAATAATAAGGCCCAAGGCCAATCTTTAGAAATTTGTGGACTGAATTTAATGTATCCAGTTTTCTCACATGGACAGTTCTATGTAGCCTGTTCGCGCGTTGGCAAACTATCGGTTTTGTATATTTACACTGAAATTGGAAAATCAACAAATGTTGTTTACCACAGAGCACTACAATAAAAGCAGCTTATCACTGATTTAAATGAATTCGAATTAATTTTTTTTTTTCTTTTTTGCACTACGAATTGTGCAGGGGGTTTGTTCGTATAGCATAAATATATATATATATATATATATATATATATTACATATATATATATATATATATATATATATATATATATACATATATATATATATATATATATATATATATATATATATTATATATATATATATATATATATATATGTATATGTATATATATTGTATGGAACGATTTTTTTGATAAAGCGTATAGAAAAAACGTAATTTATAGGTGATTTTAAGAAGTTTCTCTTAAAAGACCATAGCTCCAAAGTTGGATTTGGAGCCCCCCCAAAATTTCAAAATAGAAAATTTTCAATATATACATATCACAATTTAATTGAATTTGTCATAAAATCAGATAGAATAATAGTAGATTTCTCAATCTGAGCTTGTTTGAAAGGTATTTTTATCACCTTTCAAAGATTTTTAGTAGAGATATTAGGAATTTTTTTTTCGAAAATTAGTCTAAAATTAACTTTTAACTAATAAATTCTGAATTTTCTTCGATTTTTTTCGAGATGTTGTTTTTTCTTTTAGCAGATGAATAAAGTTTAGATAATTTCCAACAACTTATTGGATCAATTTTTTTGTTTTCGAACTCCTTTTTGTAGGAAAAGCTATCTGAAAAAATCAACATATTCAAAGTTTCAACAAAAAAACCCTATTTTTACATTTTTAATTCAATTTATTTTTAAATATTATTCTCGACCTACAATTTAATGTTTTAACGTGGTAACATTATTTTTTAAGGTCCTTTTTACATTCCATTCGAGGAGTTTTCTTACGACTTTCTAATGTCACTGCCATAACTCGTTCACGATTCTTTTCTATAACCCGTTTCGAAACAGTCGTTAATAATTCTACATGTCTTTCTGTTTCTTTTTCTTTTTTTGCATTGAAATTTGTGGATCAGCCAGTGGTGGTTCATCGAAATCTAAGTATTTTACCAAGTGATCATATGGAATCTGTCGAGTAAATGCTGATTCAAATAATATATCGTCGTTATTCATATCAACCATATTGACATAATCGGTTGCACCAAAGTTTAAGATATATATTTTGTAAAATATGAGTTTAGTTGGGTCGTAATATTTTTCTCGATAGTGTAAAATCTTTTTAATAGCTCTATCCCGTATACGGATATGCGTAATATGAGTTTTTTTGGAATTACACCATCTACAATATTTCTAAAGTTTGGTTGTAAGTATCGTGTCCAACGTATAAATTTTAATAAAAGTGCAGTGCCGTACACAACGGAGTTATAAATCTTCACATTGAAGTACTTTGCCACATAAACTGTAATAACATAAACTGCCAAAGTTTTTAAATTGGTCGATGGTGTATTAATTGTTAATATAATATTAGTTGGTCCTGGTTTAATGATAGCTAAATCAACTGGAACAATACCATTCGAAATTGCTTTAGCTATTTGATATAAATATTTAACATCTGTTGACAGTTCGAGCTCATGTTCATGATCCTCATTGCAGGCATATTCTCCAGTGGTATTGGATCAAAATCAGCTACTACCTGAAAAATTAAATGTTTAGATCAATTAAAATGCAATTATTTTATTTTAACTTTATTATAAATGATGATATTAAAACAAATTTCTCACATTCTTGAATAGCTTTGAATAACTTTCGCACTTGCTGCTCGTGGTCCACTGGTGATTGTTTTGTCCAATACTTCATATAAATGACGAAATGGCAGTTCATTGAAATGAAGCAGACATATAAACGAGTGAATTGGTCTATTTAACTGTTTTTCAAGTAATCGTAGAACACCTTTTTCTGTTCCAGTATTTGCTGGCTCACCATCACTGCATATGCCAATTAATTGATCAATTGTTAATGTTTTAGTGTTGAAAAATTTATTAATTTTTCTGTGTTTGGTTCTTGCATCTCCTTGACTACCCAAATTTACATATCCAAGTAACTCATTATAGGGCTCTTTCAGAACAACTAAATGCGGTTCTTTTACCATAATGGTATGAAATTTGTCATTAAAAAAGGTAGGGCCTGAAGTACTTTGTGGTTGTTAAGACAGATGGTTTTGAGAAATCCGTATACTGTAGTAAAGGGTCATTGGTCAATCGATTTTTACACATTTGGAATGTTTGTAGGTACTTGTCATTAAGAATTATTTTTCTTCCTTTTTTTAAACATTCAGTAAAAGGTTTTGTTAGTTTCGAAAAATTCTGTATACATTTTTGGTAATAACCCAATACTCCCAATAATGATTTTATCTCTTTTTCAATTTTTGGGTTAGGGGAATTTTTAATGGCTTGAATTTTTTCGGGATTTGGTTTTATTCCTTCCGTGTAGATAATATGGTCTAAAAACGCACACTCCTTGTGTAAAAGTTCAGATTTATCCATCTGAATCCTTAGGTTTGATTCCCTAAGTTTTTCAAAATCCTTTTTTAAATTCAATATATGTTCTTGTAATGATGTGGAATAGACGACTATATCATCTAGGTATACAAGACAGACCGTGCCTATTAAATCTTTCAGCATATTATCCATTATTCTTTGGAATTAAGATGGTGCATTTTTAAGGCCAAATGGCATTCTAACAAATTCATCATCAAAATATCCTCCATCTACAGAAAATGCAGTTTTTGTAGGATCTTCTGGATGTATTTCTATCTGGTGGAATCCACTTGCAAGATCTAAAGTGGTGTAATACATTCTTTTACCCAATTTTTCAAGTATATCTGTAATCTTGGGTCTGGGGTATTTATCACAAATTATTTTTTCGTTCAGTTTCCTGTAATCTATGACAATTCTCCACTTTTGTACATTACTAGCATCTCTTTTCTTTGGAACTATCCATGCAGGAGCACTCCAAGGTGAAAAACTTCCTTATGAACATAAGTGCACCTGTATGATTTTGTAAAAATAGGTATGCCATCTGTGGTTTTAATTTTGTGCCCTATTTGATTAGAAGCTAAGGGAGCTCCTATCTTTAAAGAATATGTCGAGTTTCAAACAAATGTTCCTAAATGCTTTCTTTTCTTCTTCATTAAAGTGGTCCGTTCTCAACATTTTAGTTATATCTTCTTCCTGGTGAAATGTGCCTGAGTCTATGGTAAAGTTATTAACCTCAATGAAGTTTTGATAAGGAATGGTTTTTACAGGTTCTTCATTGTAGAACATTTTTTCTTTGTCGGATGTATTTACTATATCAACGAAACTATACCATTCTTTTTCGGTATAAATACCTTCCGAAATAAATAATTCAGTTTCTAAAACTTTTTTTTGTATGAAAAAATCGCCGTTTCGCGCATCAACTAGTATTTTAATCACAAATTTCGAAAAAGGTTTAATTATATGTTTTCCTGAAGTTAGGTTAGGTTTAAAATGAAGTGGTATTATAAAATTTTCTGTGATCAGAGTCTGACTGCCCAGGTCTACTTTAGCTATAAGTTTGTTTAATATATCAAGTCCAATCAATCCACCGAAATAATTATTGAATTTAAGGATAAATAGTTCCATCTACATTTTTCCCTGAATTCTTTGAGGTATGGTAAATTGATTCTCTTGTTTA
This sequence comes from Linnaemya vulpina, assembly GCA_963675445.1. Taxonomy (NCBI): domain Eukaryota; kingdom Metazoa; phylum Arthropoda; class Insecta; order Diptera; family Tachinidae; genus Linnaemya; species Linnaemya vulpina. Next base: position 50,996,051 of record OY776279.1, on the reverse strand, counting down.
AATAATGTTTATTTAATATTGTGGTTATCGTTATTGGTTCGCAGGTTTTACAATTGTCTCTGTCAATATATTCTGGGTTTATAAAGGACGATGCTCTAGTGTCTATAGGAAATTTTAATGCTTTGCCGAAAGGAGAGGATATATTTATATAATGTATGTCCGTTTTTGTTTACGTCTACATATCCGGTTGGTCCGGGGAGGCATCAAGTAGAAAATTTTTACCGTCGTCAATTGTATTACTGTTGTTTTGGTTGTATTGATAGTTCTGTCCAAGAGTAGTGTCGGGTTTTTACAGGTTCTTCATTGTAGACAATTTTTTTATATTGTTCTGAGCAAATGTAACATATTTTTGAATTTTATCGAACTCCGGTACGAAGTTTGCGTATGAAGTTCCTTCTATATCAATGTTGTGAATTTCGTGAGGCTTAAAACCACTGATTGTTTTCCTGGTTTGCATACTTTGTGGTTTCCTCAGATGAGTATAACCTGAACTTATATCCATTGGTTCTGGTGGTGGTAAATTTTGAGCATTATAATGCTGTCTTCCAAAGGTATTGTTAAGGGAATTATTGTTATAGTTGTAAAATGTTCGGGCTGGTCAAGTCCGTTATTCGGTATAATTTTTGGGTAAGAATGTCTATAGTGTCTAAATTTATTAGTGATTGCATTAATTTGGAGGTTTTGAGCGTTGTTCATTCGGTTTTGATATCCAATTATATTGTTTTGATATGTGGGTCTATTCGGATAGTATTGTCTTGAGAACTGCTGAGGGAATCTGTATGAATTGTTAAATATTGGTTGATAAGTCTGAAACAGTGGGTAACTCGGGAAGTATTTAAAATTCTGCTAGGGAACCTGTTGTGTGTTCGTAAATGTCTTTTTTTGTGTAGAGTATATTTTGTTCCTGTATGCAAAATGAAAGGGCCTCGGCCATCGTTTTAGGTTTCATTGATCTAATGTTTGAGCCTACCTCCACGATGGATAGTCATCTTGTCGCGATGTGGAGGCTAAGGCGTGCTGGTGGGGGCAGCTTGTTTCGGCAGCGCCCGGTAGGGTCACCCATGCCAGATGTGCCAGGCAGAGAGCCGACCAAGAACCATCCTTCCCAGCAGCCGATAGCGTCTGTTTTTCCCCTGTGGGACGGCTATCGGGTGGTCCGTATCTCTTCGGTCCTACGGGCCTGTCCAAATCCATCAGCGTCTGTTTCCCATAGTGGGGCGGCTGGTGATCTGCGTCTGTACTGCATAGGGGCAGCAGCTGTCCAAAACCTGGCAGTAGGTATAAAATGTAGAAGAAAGAAAAAAAAGCTTCAACATACCACAAACAGGGCCCAGCCTCTCGTACCCGGTCAGGGGCTTCGTAATCTCCGGGAACCCTATTCCCACGGTGCAAGTAGCAGGCCGTGGTGAATCGAATGCTACTGCTGCTCAGCCTGGTCGGGTGTCCACATCAGGCCCGACTAGTCTGCAAGCTACTGATGTCACAGGTAGCCAGCCAGCTGCCGATAACAATAGGACAACACGGCCGGAACAAGGTGGTTGTCGTAAATCAAGCATCGAGGTACCTCGGAGGCTGCAAAGGTCCTTACCGGTGAAACGGTAGAATCCCCTTATTCGGGTGTGAAGGGAATGGAAAGGTCTAAACCGTCCAAACCTATCAATTTTCAAAGGAGTACTTATTTTTGGGAATTTTCATGTGAAAAAAAAATTTCGTGCTGCCAGTTTTTTCCCAAAATTTAACTAAAAAATTCAAAGTGATCAATTGAAGAGATTTAGATAGTTTCTATGCGCATATCACTGGGACTAATACAGATCATCAGGGAACCTTTCCCCAACATTTGTTAAAATAACTATGTAGATGTTATTTCAAACTTCCACTTTAATAAGTGTGCAGTATAAAATAAATGTCAATATCGTAACAAGAACTCACTAATAGCTTGCATTTTATATTTTCTCACTGCTCATTCTACAATTGTTTCAAATTTAGCCAACTCTAATTGTAGTTGTTTTAATGTAAAAAATATTAATTTAGACTGTTAACATTATGCATTGGGTCCGATTATTGATTCCGTTCCGCGGCTGCCGATAACATTTTTTGTGCGGAAGCAAACATTTGCAATTATTCATTCCGCCGCTACGGTAACCTTCCGTTGTTGCGGTATCATCTCTACAGTTGCGGTATTGCCGTACTATTGATTCCGCAATATAGATATTTTCCGCCATTTTGCTTACGCTCAATTTGTGTGACGGAAGGTTAACGGAAAGAGCAAAAATGTAAGGAAATGTAAAATTCTTATTAAAGTTTTTTGATTTCGTAATTAAATCGTTTAATTTTTGATTTTTATAGGAACAAAACAGAAAAACTCACAAATAAATTGCAAATAGAAGCAATGGTTGATGTTACGAAAAAAATCGAGACATTGCTTGTGGCTTTAGCCAGCGCGCTCCGGCAGACTTAAAAAAATTCTTGGAAGACTTGGCGCTAACTCCTAATGGTTCTGGACCGCCTTTAAAAGTTTCCAGCGGTTGGAGAAAGGTACATAGTGTAATTTTATTATTACATGTTTTTAATGTGATTATAACTTGGTCTTATATCATAGGTATGGACAGATTATAAAAGTGGCGTAAAAAAACTAACTAAAAATAAACAGATTTTAACCGGAACGGGAGGTGGCCCATACAAAGAAATTCCACTAACCGACACAGAAGAAGAGGTTAGCATTCTTTTAAACCTGAATTCGGCGGTTTATGGCATAGCAAATATTAAAAATTTTGGTGTTTCGAGGGATGCATTGCCTAAAAGCCAAGATAATTTGAGTTTTTCCGAAATAAGTCCGCAATTAGAACTAAATATATTTCCTCAAGAAGTAGATGCGCCACTTGAAAAATTTGCTTACACAACTTTGTTGCTGAGAATTTTTTAATCTACTTACCCAAAACTAGGCACATTCTTTTATTGCTATGTTTTGATTGAAGGAATGTTTTTGCAGCGTTCATTTCCCAAATGTGGGAATCACGGCAACTTCAAGGATATTGTGAAGACACATACCGTTTATTCTATTCGTGATCACATATCTGTATTTACATATTTATAAAAGTCGCACACATATGTACAAGCCAAGTCAATAAAGATTTACTTACAATCATAACATTAATGATGTAGTATCCTTTACGATGAAAAAAAGGTGTTTATTGCAATTTTGAGCAATAATTTTAACATGGGTACCATCGACAGCCATTATAACATTGGGGATACCACATTTATCATAGAAAGTCGTTTTGGCTATTCTTTCCTCGTCTGCCTTCATGCTCATGGATATCCACTTGCTGCACAATAAATTTTCTAGCTTGGTCTAAAATTCATCCAGTACTTTGCAAAATGTTGATTGGGCTATGTTGACATTAAAATCCTTACCAACACTATGCTGATAGCTGCCTTCTGCAAGAAATCTCAAACAAGCACATAGTTTATCTTTTGATGAAAGACCTCCTTCACGACCGCTTCCTGAGCATGCAGATTCTAACTCAGACAAAACATATTCAAACGCTACCTTGTCTAAGTGAAAATTTTTTGGAAGCAGTAGAAGTAAGCATAGGTTTCATTTGCCAAGAGGCCGGTTCACATTTGTTTATTTCAACTTACTCTCTATCGTTCATCTGCAACACATCTCCAGATTTATAGTGTAAAACTCTTCTTTCCAAACGGATGTCCAAAGAATCACTGTCACTACTATCTTCGAAAAAGGCTATTGTATCCATATTTTATTTATAAGAAAAAGATTTAATACTCGCGTCTAAAATCACATCTAAAACTTGTTAATTTTTTCCCATCAGCTGACACAATATCAACTCTAATCATTTAAAACAGGGATGTTAAATTTCGATCGATATTTCCTTCCGTGCGGAATTAATAATACCACCCATTGTTTCTTCGCGTGCATTCGCCTTTTAATTTTCAATTAAGTACATATTATTGAGAACTGTCCTTTAAACCCCTATATTTTCTCGTGATGATTCGTTTTTTCTAAAATGTTACTAAGAAAATCAAAGTGATAAATTGTGGGTTTTTAGATAGTTCCTTTGTGCATTTCACTGAGGCTAATGCAGATCATCAGGGAACCCTTACCCAAAATTTAACGGAATATCTAAAGATATTATTTCGTACTTCCCCTTTCATAAGTGAGAAGTCTAAAATAAATATCAAGGATAAGTAAAGAACAACAACAACTTACAATTGTTTTATCGTAAAAACAATTTATTTAGAGTGCTGACAAACTACGTTGTTTTTGCGCGTGCACACGGTTTTTGAATTTTTAAATTAGTACATACTTTTGCGAATTGTAGTTTAAATCTCCTTAATATGAATTTCGTGCTGATTCTTTTTCCCAAAACGTTACTAAAATATTTAAAGTTATCATTTGAGGGGGTTTAGCTAGTTCCTATTGGCATTTCACTTTCGTTCATTAGGGAACCTTTACCCAACATTTCTTAAAATAACTAAAATATTATTTAAAACTTCCACTTGAATAAGTGCGCTAGTTCCTATACGCATTTGACTTTGGCTAATGCTGATCATCAGGGAACCTTTACCCAATATTTCGTAGAATAACTAAAGATATTTATCTTAAACTTCCACATTATTAAATGAGAAGCTTAAAAAAAAACATCAAAGTCATAACAAGAACTCACTGATCACCTTGTCTTTTAAATTTTCCAAGGTTCTTATTTCAGTCTATAATTGGCTAGCTTTTTCCGACTCTATTTGTAATCGTAAGAGAAATAAAGAACAACAACAACTAATAATAGTTTTATGTAAAAACAATGTATTTATAAAACATTTCGATTGATCACTTTTAATTTTAATATATCTTTTGGGAATCGTAAAGGATACTACATCATTAATGTTATGATTGTAAGTAAATCTTTATTGACTTGGCTTGTACATATGTGTGCGACTTTTATAATTATGTAAATACAGATATGTGATCACGAATAGAATATACGGTATGTGTCTTCACAATATCCTTGAAGTTGCCGAGATTCCCACATTTGGGAAATGAACGCTGCAAAAACATTCATTCAATCAAAACATAGCAATAAAAGAATGTGCCTAGTTTTGGGTAAGTAGATTAAAAAATTCTCAGCAACAAAGTTGTGTAAGCAAATTTTTCAAGTGGCGCATCTACTTCTTGAGGAAATATATTTAGTTCTAATGGCAGACTTATTTCGGAAAAACTCAAATTATCTTGGCTTTTAGACAATGCATCCCTCGAAACACCAAAATTTTTAATATTTGCTATGCCATAAACCGCCGAATTCAGGTTTAAAAGAATGCTAACCTCTTCTTCTGTGTCGGTTAGTGGAATTTCTTTGTATGGGCCACCTCCCGTTCCGGTTAAAATCTGTTTATTTTTAGTTAGTTTTTTTACGCCACTTTTATAATCTGTCCATACCTATAATATAAGACCAAGTTATAAGCACATTAAAAACATGTAATAATACAATTACACTATGTACCTTTCTCCAACCGCTGGAAACTTTTAAAGGCGGTCCAGAACCATTAAGGGTTAGCGCCAAGTCTTCCCAGAATTTTTTTAAATCTGCCGGAGCGCGCTGGCTAAAGCCACAAGCAATGTCTCGATTTTTTTTCATAACATCAACCATTGCTTCTATTTGCAATTTATTTGTGTATTTTTCTCTTTTGTTCCTATAAAAATAAAAGTTAAACGAATTAACTACGAAGTCAAAAAAATTTTATAAGAATTTTACATTTCTAATGTTGTCTAATATATATTAAGCTTAAGGTCTCTTAATTTTTATTATCCTATAAAATTGTTTTTCAATATTTCGTCACTCCTTTGTGTGACTTCTTCAGGAAATTTATTTTTTTTTTAATTTGATGTGAAAAAATAATTTTTGTTTATAAAACAACAATATGAAAATTATTTGTCAACAAAATACAAAATTTTGTAAAAACAAAAAAAAAAATTAATTTCCTGAAGAAGTCACACAAAGGAGTGACGAAATATTGAAAAACAATTTTATAAGATAATAAATATAAAGAGACCTTAAGCTTAATATATATTAGACAACATTATTAATCAAAAAGAGGTAAAAAAATAGAAGAATTTAAAAATTTTACATTTCCTTACATTTTTGTTCTTTCCGTTAACATTCCGTCACACAAATTGAGCGTAAGCGAAATGGCGGAAAATATCTATATTGCGGAATCAACAATACGGCAATACCGCAACTGTAGAGATGATACCGCAACAAAGGAAGGTTACCGTTGCGGCGGAATGAATAATTGCAAATGTTTGCTTCCGCTTAAAAAATGTTATCCGCAGCAGCGGAACGGAATCAATAATAATAAATATTTTTTACATTAAAACAACTACAATTAGAGTCGGCGAAATTTCAAACAATTGTAGAATGAGCAGTGAGAAAATATAAAAGGGCAAGCTATTAGTGAGTTCTTTTTATGTTTTGACATTTATTTTATACTTGTTGGATATATTGGCAAATCCCTACTGCAACATTCCAACTTACTGCTATTGCAACTCTGTTATTTTTGACACTTTGTTTTGTAACTTTTCTTTATTACTTTTTCATTCTGTTCTTTTCCGGTTTTATAACCTTTTCTATTTTTTCTAATAAAATAAAGACTTGTATAGTTGAATTGAATCAGCATTTCTGTGTCAACATCACTGCGTTTTTCTACAGGTTATGGGCCCAGAACCCAGTAAATTTACGCATAATTGTACCTTGGTTTAAAGTTTTAAGAAATTATGGCGACAGATATTAAAACATCAGTGGCAAAGCTTAATGCTGAAAATTACTTCACGTGGAAGTTTAAATTGGAGATGCTATTGATAAAGGAGGGTGTCTGGGAGGTTTTAACAACAGCAAAGCCAGAAACAGGTTATGATGCATGGATAAAGAAGGACAATAATGCGAGAGCAACAATTTCTTTGACGGTGGAGGATGATCAGTTGCATCTAATAAGGCAATGCAAAACGGCGGCAGACATGTGGCAGAATTTGCAGAATTACCATGAACGAAAATCTTTAAGTAATAAAGTTGGTGTAATGCGAAAAATCTGCAGTATGCGTTTGGCAGATAATGGTGATGTAAAGGTTCATATTGGTATGATGAGTGATTTGTTTCTTAAGTTGCAGAATTTGGGTGATAATACTTTTAGCGAAAAATGGAACATTGCAATGCTGTTAAGTAGTTTGCCTGCTAGTTACAATAGTTTGATTACTGCTCTAGAGTCACGGTCTGAAGAGGAACTAACGATTGGATATGTTGAATCAAAATTAATTGAAGAATATTCTAGACGCAAAGGTGGCGATTCCAATGATTCACAAAAGGCTATGCTGATATCCAACAGAAAACAAAGTTCAAACATAGAGTGTTATTTCTGTCATAAAAAGGGTCACTTAAAGAAAAATTGCATTAAATATAAAGAGTGGAAAAGAAAACAACCAAAACAAAAGGCAAATACGGCTATAGATAATGATTTTTGTTTGGTGACAAGTGAAAGTTTTGGCAAATGGATAATAGATTCCGGTGCGTCCTGTCATATATGCAATGATAAAAGGCTATTTGTAATTATGGACAGTGGTCTGCAAAAGGAAATAGTTTTGGCAAATGGTGAGAAAGTCATATCAAGCGGAGAAGGTACAATAAAAATAAAACTGAAAAGAAATAAAAACGACTATAACAACATAACATTTGATAATGTGCTATACGCCCCTACAGTAAACATGAATATATTATCGGTTAAACAATTGACAAAAAAGGGTTGTAATGTCGATTTTCAAGGTGAAAAGTGTATTGTACGAAAAGATGGTAAGGTAGTGGTTTATGCAACTTCTGATTCGGGGCTGTATTTATGTCAAATTGAACACCATTTAAACCTTACAAATGTATGCTCAAGAAACTGTATTCATTATTGGCATAAAGTTTTAGGTCACCGGGATGCGAAAGCCATTGAAACTATGAAGTTAAAGAATCTGGCAGATGGCTTAGAAATTAGCAAGTGTGAAGTAAACGATTGCTGTCAAATTTGTCCTATTGGTAAATCGACTCGTACACCATTTCGTAAAAAAGAAGGGGTAAGTTCGGAAAACAGATTTGATTTGATTCATACTGATTTATGCGGCCCGATGGAAATAGCTACCCCAAGCGGTAATCTATACATATTGACATTTATAGACGATTATAGTAGATATTGCCATATAAATTTGCTAAAACACAAGTCTGAAGTTCCTGAAAAATTAAAAAACTTTGTTTCCTTGGTTAATACAAAATTTGGAGTTAAACCAAAAATATTCAGATCTGATCGTGGTAAAGAATACATGAATAAAGAGATAATTGATTTTTTAGAAAATGAAGGGATACAAATTCAATATACAGCCGGCTATAGTCCTGAGCAGAACGGGGTCGCGGAACGAAAGAACCGGTCACTTATTGAAATGGTAAGGTGCATGCTGGCGGAGGCAAAACTACCTGGCGAATTATGGGGTGAGGCGGTGTCTACGTCCAACTATTTGCAAAACAGAATTCTTACTCGAACTACAGGGGTTACTCCATATGAAAGAATGTTCGATAAACTTCCCGACTTGGGTCATTTAAGAATTTTTGGTGAAACTGGATTTGTTCATATTCCCAAAATAAAGAGAAGGAAGTTGAGTGAAAAATCTCTTAAAATGATTTTCGTTGGATATGATCCACAATCGAAGGCTTATCGAATGGTTGACAAGAATCGTAGAATTCATATTTCACGAGATGTAAAATTTACAGGCAAAATTGAGGGATTCAATGAAAAAGATAAAACCTGTTCTAATGAATTTGAAATTTTCTTTAAAGAAGCAGATGGCGTGGAAGAAAATAATTGTGGGGAGGAGTCTGATGATTCGTTTGAGTCGTTTAATGGGTTTGATAGTGATGAGAATTGCGCAGATAATTTACAAGGTATAAGAAAATCTGAACGTAAAACCAAAGGAAAACTTCCAGCAAGATATGTAAGTGCTTTACAAGATTATTTCCCTACAACGTATGCCGAAGCAATGCAAAGCGGTGAAAAAGGTAATTGGTTCAAGGCTATGGAAAAGGAGTTCGAAGCTTTGAAAACTAATGAAACTTGGATATTGGTGAAAAGGCCCAAAGACCGAAATATTATTAGTTGTAAATGGGTTTTCAAGAAAAAGTGTACTGACGATGGTGAACAATATAAAGCGAGACTCGTAGCTCGAGGATTTGCACAACAGTACGGGGTGGATTTTGATGAGGTTTTTGCTCCAGTGGTGTCACATACTACTCTTAGAACACTTTTTTCTATTAGTGGAAAACGGAATTTAAGAATTCAACATATTGATTGTGAAACAGCTTTTCTAAACGGAAACTTGAGCGAAGAAATTTTTATGGAACAGCCCACAGGTTTTAAAGAAAAGGTTCATGAAGACATGGTATGTCTTCTAAAGAAATCAATATATGGACTCAAACAATCGGCAAGGGCATGGAACCAAACACTTCATGAGGATTTACTAAAGTCTGATTTTTACCAAAGTAACGTGGACCCGTGTTTGTATGTACGTTCAGAAGGGGTTAAGCTAAATTTTGTTTTGATTTACGTTGACGATATATTGATTGCATCAAAAGATGAAAACAAAATTAAAGCTATAAAGAATATTTTCGAAAATGCATTCAAGATTCATGACTTGGGGCCAATAAAGCATTATCTCGGCTTACAAGTGGAACGTTCAGAACATGGATTTTATTCTATTTCACAATCGCAGTATATTGAAAAGATGTTAGTGGAAGCTGGACTCGACAATTCAAAACCATCCTCAATTCCATTGGAAGTCTCATATGGAAAATCTGGCACGCAGCAAACAGATCTTAGCAACAACAAAAACTATCAGAAGCTCATTGGAAGTCTGCTATACATTTCGTTGAATTCAAGACCAGACATAACAGCTGCAGTTAATATATTAAGTCAAAAAATCTGTAAGCCAAACGAAGAAGACTGGACGGAACTAAAAAGGGTGGCTAGGTATCTCAAAGGAACCATCAATATGAAATTGTATTTAGCACCAGATAATGACGAAATTTTATCCGGTTATTCAGACGCTAATTGGGGCGAAAATCGATTGGATCGAAAATCTAATAGCGGATACCTCTTTAAAGTTTATGGTGCTGTCATTTCGTGGGCTTGTCGTAAGCAGACATGCGTGACATTGTCTTCAACAGAGGCAGAATTTGTTGCACTCGCTGAGGCAGCAAAAGAAGCGTTATGGGTAAAGCAGTTACTTGCAGATTTTGGAGAGCTTATAAACAATCCCATCATCATAAAAGAAGATAACCAAAGTTGTATAAAGATCGTCGAAGGTTTCAAATTGAACAACAGAACCAAACATATTGATATAAAATACCACTTTGTTAAGGATTACGTAAAGAAGGGGACAATAAGTGTGAATATTGTCCAACCAACGATATGGAAGCAGATTTACTTACTAAACCACTCCCTCCACACAGAATAAAGGACTTAAGATCCAGAATTAAACTGGTTGACAATTTGGAATGAGAAGGGGTGTTGGATATATTGGCAAATCCCTTCTGCAACATTCCAACTTACTGCTATTGCAACTCTGTTATTTTTGACACTTTGTTTTGTAACTTTTCTTTATTACTTTTTCATTCTGTTCTTTTCCGGTTTTATAACCTTTTCTATTTTAAAATAAAGACTTGTATAGTTGAATTGAATCAGCATTTCTGTGTCAACATCACTGCGTTTTTCTACAATACTGCTCACTTATTAAAGTGGAAGTTTGAAATAACATCTACATAGTTATTTTAACAAATGTTGGGGAAAGGTTCCCTGATGATCTGTATTAGTCCCAGTGATATGCGCATAGAAACTATCTAAATCTCTTCAATTGATCACTTTGAATTTTTGACTTAAATTTTGGGAAAAACTGGCAGCACGAAATTTAAATTAAATAGTTTTACATGAAAATTCCTAAAAATAAGTACTCCTTTGAAAATGAGAAGAGCCAGTGCATGCGCAAAATTCAAGGTATGTTGGCAACAGTCTAACTAAATTTTCATTAAAACAATTGTTAGTTGTTGTTGCTCTTGAACTACAATTAGAGTCTGGGCAATGTCAACCAATTGTGGAACAAAAACGTAAGAAAATACAAAAGGAAAAGTAATCAGTCAGTTCTTGTTATGTTGGGTAAGGGTTCCATGATGATCTGCATTAGCCCCAGTGAAATGCTAAAACCCATCAATTAATCGCTTTAAATTTTCTAGTTGCATTAATGGAAAAAACAGTCAGCACAAAATTTAAATTAAATAGGTCTAAAAGTAAATTAGCAAAAATAACTACTAGTTTTAAAATTAAAAAAGCACGTGCTTGCGCAGAAACAATGTATATTGTCAACACTCTAAATAAATTGTTTTTAAATTAAAACAATTGTTAGTTGTTGTTATCCTTGATTTCTCTTACAACTATAATTAGAGTCGGCAAAATTTCAAACAATTGTAGATCGAACATGTAAAAAAATAAAAAAGGACAAGTGATCAGTGACTTTGATATATATTTTATACTGCCAATTTATGAAAGCGGAAGTTTGAAATAATATCTTTAGTTATTTTAGGAAATGTTGGGTTCTCTGATGATTTGCGTTAGTCCCAGTGATATGCGCATAGAAACTATCTAAATCCCCTCAATTGATCACTTTGAATTTTTAGTTACATTTAGGGAAAAAATTGTCAGCACGAATTTTAAATTAAATACATTTAAACGTAAGTTCTCAAAAATAAGTACTCTTTTGCAAATGAAAAAACGAGTGGGCGCGCAAAAACAACGTAATTTGTCAACAGTCTAAATCAGTGGTTCCCACGAGTTATTGTTCCGCGGCCCCCTTGGGATATTTCCAAAAAGCCACGGTCCAACCAAATTTTTATGCCAAATATATATGTATACATACATAACCAGAAAAATACTTTTTTTAAGAAAATTTTAGGCGATTATTAGGTCAGGTAGAAACTTTTTCGTAAGTAAAAAATAAATAGTCTTTAATAACAAAAATAAACATAGTTCATAACATACAAAAAATAAAGAAGCATTAAGAACCAAACCAAAAGAAATAACAAAGTTTTTGTCCTTGATTTCTGGGTGTTTTGTAAAGAAATGTCTTTCCATTTTCGATAGCTTTATGCATTTATTGTAAACGATTTTAGAACAAATTACACACTTTTGTAGCATCTTATTATTGCTATTTAAAGACGTAAATCCAAATTTAATATAATTTTCGTCATATTGTCTTTTTAGACGACATTAAAAAGAAATAAGGGCGAATAAGTTTATAAAATACATTTTAAAAACATTATTTTAAACTTAAAAGTAAAGAAAATCAACTGAAAATAACAGAGCTGTTACTGTCAGATTGAAAACGAAACAGTATTGCTGACACACCAGTATCAATATACGATTATAGCGGTATAAAAATAGTTGCACCACATGCACGAAAGGTGAATTTATACAAAGCAAAGATGTTATAAATGAAAGTTTTTTTGATGTATAATTTTAAGTTATGTTTAATAAGTATTTCACATTCAATACAAAATGTCAAACAGATATACCAAAACATTATTATATAGTCATTGAAAACCAAAAGAATAAAAAGTAACAACAATTTGGTCGAGTTCTTCGCGACCCCCTAGTATGTCTGTACGAACCCCCAGGCGGCCGCGGACTACCATTTGGGAACCAGTGGTCTAAATAAATTGTTTTTACATTAAAATAGTTGTTAATAGTTGTTGTTCCTTATATCTGTTACAACTACAATTAGAGTCGTCAATATGTCAACAAATTTTTAATTTTCAAGTTTCATTTTGGGAAAAAAGAATCAAAGCGAAATTAAAATCAAAGAGGTTTTAACGACAATTACCAAAAATATGTATTAATTCGAAAATTAAAAGGCGAGTGCACACGCAAAAACAACGTATAATGTCAATACCCTAAATAAATTGTTTTTACATTTAAGCAATTGTTAAATGTTATTATCCTTGATTTCTCTTCCAATAAGAGTCGGCAAAATTGCATACAATTGTAGAACGAATATGTGAGAAAATAAAAAAGGAAAAATGATCAGTGAGTTCTTGTTATGACTTTGATATATATTTCGATTTCTCACTTATTGGAGTGACTTGAAATAATCAGCCATGTCACAACGATAAATTCCGTTCGGAAAAGGAATTGATTCCGCATTTTGCTTCTAAAGAAAATGTAAAACAAAAAAATTTTTCGGAATGAAACCACTTAAAATTTTCTTTGTGCTCTTGATAATTTAAGCATTTTAAAAGTGTATACAGTACTCATAACACCTTTTTGTTAGTAAAGGATATTGTTTTTTCCTTTATTTATCTAAGAAATTTTATTTCTTTTTTTTTAATTTTTCAGGTAGTAGCTGATTTTGATCCAATACCACTCGAGAATATGCCTGCAATGATGGATCATGAACATGAGCTCGAACTGACAACAGATGTTAAATATTTATATCAAATAGCTAAAGCAATTTCGAATGGTAATGTTCCAGTTGATTTAGCTAACATTAAACCAGGACCAACTGCAAATTCTCGTTGGTTAACAAAAACAAGTAGATTACTACGATTATATTAACAACTAATACACCATCGACCAATTTAAAAACTTTGGCAGTTTATATTATTATAGTTTATGTGGCAAAGTACTTCAATGTGAAGATTTATAACTCCTTTGTGTACGGCACTGCCCTTTTATTAAAATTTTACCGTGGGATACGATACTTACAACCAAACTTTAGTAATATTGTAGATGGTGTAATTCAAAACAACTCATATTCCGCATATCCAGAAAATATCCTATTAACAATGTTATTTGATGATCGAAAAGCAATATGGGATAGAGCTATCAAAAAGATTTTACACTATCGAGAAAAATATTACGACCCAACTAAACTCATAGTTTACAAAATATATATCTTAAATTTCGTTGCAACCGATTATGTCAATATGGTTGATATGAATAACGACGATATATTATTTGAATCAAACAAGGAACAGAAAGACATGTAGAATTATTAACGAGTGTTTCAAAACGAGTTATAGAAAAGAATCGTGAAGGAGTTATGGCAGTGACATTAGAAAGTCGTAAGAAAACTCCTCGAATGGAATGTAAAAAGGACTTTAAAAAATAATGTTACCACGTTAAGACATTAAATTGTAGGTCGAGAATAATATTTAAAAATAAATTGAATTAAAAATGTAAAAATAGGGTTTTTTTGTTGAAACCTTGAATATGTTGGTTTTTTCAGATCGCTTTTCCTACAAAAAGGAGTTCGAAAACAAAAAAATTGATCTAATAAAAGTTGTTGGAAATTATTTAAACTTTATTCATCTGCAAAAATAAACAACAACATCTCGAAAAAAAAATCGAAGAAAATTCAGAATTTATTAGTTAAAAGTTAATTTTAGACTATTTTTCGAAAAAAAATTCCTAATATCTCTACTAAAAATCTTTGAAAGGTGATAAAAATACCTTTCAAACAAGTTCAGATTGAGAAATCTACTATTATTCTATACGATTTTATGACAAATTTAATTAAATTGTTCTATGTATATATCGAAAAATTTCTATTTTGAAATTTTGGGGGGATCCAAATCCAACTTAGAGCTATGGTCTTTTGAGCGAAATTTCTAAAAATCACCTATAAATTACGTTTTTGCTATACGCTTTATCAAAACAATTATATATATATATATATATATATATATATATATATATATAAACAACTTGCACTTCGTGAGAGTAAGACGTGTTAAAATTTGAGCTCTGTTAGAACCTTTAAATTTCTGACAAAAACTGTATACAAGTAATAAATAAAATTGATTTTTGATTGCCGGATTCGTTGTTGTCTGTTTATATTTCTTGTTTTTTAAGTTTTCTTATTCTTAGAAAAAACAGAGGCACATATATATTTTAAATATTTTCTCGATGTTAATAAGAACAACAATTGAGTTTTTATGATTTCAATCATTAACAACAATAATTATTAATATCATATCGTGCAAAATACGAAACAATCGAAAACAAAATCCGTAAACTTATAATAACAAATTACATTTGATCTCAATTACTTTTAAAACAATAACAACAATTATCAACAATAAATCTATATCCCAGCCAACATATTTAACATTTAAAATCATAAGAACTGATATGGTCTGTTTAGCTAAAATTTGTACCATTACTGACGAAGATGATAGAATGGTTGTCTGTTGGCTTTGCCATGAATGCTGCCATTTTAAATGCTGTGGACTTTCTGGGTTAGTTGGTGAAGCTATACTCAAATATAAGGGATTACAATAGTGTTGCGTTAATTGCAGAAACATTGGCGTAAATTTTTATCGCTTCTTTCAAAATACCAGAACTGAATTTTTGGAAATGCAGAATGAACCAGCTATGTTGTCGGCTTATGGAAAACTATTTGATGACTTTAAATCGTTGGACAATTTAAAATCTCCTACTCAGCCTTCTTCTAAGCGTCGTAAATCGCCTAGAATTATAAATAAAGAAAAATGCAACGAGTTTTCTACTGTAGAACTACAATTTCCATTGCCTGCCAAGAATAGTGGAGAACATAGTGCTAAATCACCAGAAAATTTGGTCGTTACTACTCCTGTTCTGAATATCCCTGTTTCTAAGTGCAATAGTACACCATCTACATCGAAGACTGCGAATGCTCTGGTTTCAGCTGTAAATAATGATATTTCGTCAAATCCGACTAAGAATATAGTGGCTTCAAGTACGTCAAGTAATGAAATGTTCCCTCATATTCCAACCTCCATAAACATCCATCTAGTACAGAATTCGCATAAGACAAACATCTCAAAAAACTAAATCCTACCTCTGTGAATACAATCTCTTTGGTTTATCAAAATGTTCGTGGCTTAAATACAGAACTATCCTCTCTTTTTGTATACAGTTTCAATTTTAATCATCATATCATAATTTTTACCGAAACTTGACTTACTCCAAGTGTATTAAACTATGAGATTATGTGCGATCAATTCCAATTATTCAGACGTGATCGTGAAAATAATAGAAGATCTGGAGGAGTGTTGATTGCTGTTTCAAACATTTTTCCCTCGGAATCTTTAGTATATGATTCATCTTTTAATATTGAATTTATTGCTGTATTAATAAAACTGAAATATAAAAACCTATACATTACTTGCTCATACATTCCTCCGTCATCAGCCCCACCAATATACATCGCACATGCTAATGCGATTCAATCTGTTTGTCGTAATGCTAAACTAAATGATTTGGTTGTATCAGTTGGAGACTTTAATATGCCCTCAATTTCATGGAATTATTCTTCCAATGATGGTTTCTTTACACCATTTACGTCAACAAATTATACAGGATGTGTTGAATTTATAAACTATATTATGGATATGTCGCTTTATCAGTTGAATGGTGTATATAATGATTTTGCGAAATTATTGGACTTAGTATTTGTAAATGAACATTCGGACATCATTGTTAAGCGCTCTATGCCAATTACAACTCCGGAGGATCGATATCACCCTACAATAGACTTAAAATTACCAATTTCTTTTGCAGATAATACGTACGTCACAGATAAAAATGATAAGGTACTGTGTTTTAAAAATACACACTTCCAATTGATAAATAGCCTGTTGTATAATATAAACTGGGAGGAATTATTTTTGCCGCCAAGTATTAGTTTTGACGAAACTCTACAACGTTTTTATACTAAAATTTATTCTGCTATGGATTTGTGTATTCCTAAGCGATCTCGATGCATACCTGTTGGTCCTCCCTGGAACACTAAACATCGAACCACAGTTAAAAATAAGAAAAACATAAATAATAAGGTCGACCTATTGATTATTCTAAATATGTAACTGCTCGAGCAGAATATTATTCAATAAATAAGTTTTATTATACTAATTACACTAGGCAACAGCCATTTTGTTATTTGGTTCTAGCATACTTTTTCTCATGGATTTGGACCTACTGAACACGAAAATGAATTTTAAAAATTTTTCTGTCGATTGGTTTGCGAGATACAAATTTTTTAATTTTTTTTTTTTAATTTTTGGAGGTACACTTACTATTTTGAGCATATCTTTAGTCTTCTTTGACCTATTATATCCTACTACTACTCAAATTAAAGACAATTGAGCCGTCTACAACTTATTCTCAAAAAATTTTCAAATCGGGTTAGTAGTTTTGATGTTGGCGGCTTAAAAAGGTTAAAAAACTGGGTTTTTTTTAGTAAAAATGTGGCTGAAAAATTCATATAAAAATTCATATAAAATATTAAACGCGATTTTAACAGCGATTTTAATTTTTTTACGTATAGCTGACACTTTTCCAAAGAAAATAAGCCCTTACTTAACAAAATCTGATGAGAAATGGCCGACTTATTATTTTTTTGGTAAACGACCGAAATTCCGCTATTTCACGATTTTTTGATTTTCATTATTTGCACAGCTTACCTACCCAACGCAAACGAATAAATACATTTGAACTTAATTTAAAATAAACAAATTAGTCTTCGTATATTATTTTTTAATTTATTTACAGCACTACATGCTCATACATATTTAAACATAAGGAGACACGGTTATCAATTGCATTTCAAAACTGTCTGTGAAAGTGTAAAGAAGTTAATATTTAGAAAACGCAAGGAAGACAATGAGTAAAAGACTACGTGGTCCTGACAATATTCCCAGCTGTATATTAATAGGATGTGCCGAATTTCTTGCCGTACCCCTAACATGCATCTTTAATATGTCAATAAAATATGGATATTTCCCTGAGGTCTGGAAAAAGTCTTTTATTGTCCCGTTTTACAAATCTGGTACAAAGTCCGATATCGCCAATTATCGAGGGATTGCTAAACTAAGTATTATTCCTAAACTTTTTGAAATGATGGTAACAGAATGCATTTCTCATAATGTGTCATCAACATGGCTTTCGAAAAGGCTGCTCTACTACAACAAATTTGTTACAACTAACCACCATTATAAATGGAGGTTTTGTTCAAAGAAAGCAAACTTATATTGTATACACTGATTTTAGCAAGGCGTTTGACAAAGTAAACCATAAGCTGCTCTTAAAAAAACTCAACAAACTGGGGTTTTCATATTTGTCTCTCAAATGGATTGAATCGTATTTATTAAATCGAAAACAATGTGTCCTTTGTTAAGTCTAAATCGATAGATGTTTTATCCGGAGTACCACAAGGTAGTCATCTTGGACCATTGCTATTTACCCTTTTTAACAATGATCTTCCTGACGTGATTAACGTTTTCAATGTTTTAATGTATGCCGATGATGTTAAGATTTTTCTAAGCTTCAATCAATATACTGATCACAGTCTACTTCAACATGACTTGAACTCATTTCAGTCATGGTGTAACTTAAATTTGATGGAACTTAACTTAAAAAAATGTATACACATGTCTTTCTACAGAGGAAATCATATAAGTGAGAATTATTATCTGGGGAACTACCAGGTAGAAAATGTTGTTACATTTTTTGATCTGGGAGTTCTAATGGACGCTAAATTGAACTTTATAAAGCATTTTTCCGTAACTGCAAATAAAGCACGGTGTATACTTGGTTTTATTACACGATGGGCAAAGGAATTTAAAGACCCATATGTAACATAACAACTTTATGTTTCCCTTGTGAGACCTGTCCTAGAATATGTTGAAATCGCACATTTTAATTTCTAATATTGACAACACGATTGCATGATATCTTAGATAATGTATCATATACAAATACTGAATTTTCTGTAAATATTATCTAGTTTAAGAATTTATCCCTCTTGTACATATTTTAGCTTTTAAGTTTCACAGTCTTTAATAAACCCTTAAAACGAAAAGTCGTGTCTCGAGTTTTATTTATACCCGGAGTGAATATTGATCCTCGGAAGGATCAAAGTAGTAAAGGACATCCAACAATGGTTATGGGTCCAGAGCACAAATAAAAGAAGTGGCTGTCAAAATATATAAATAAAAAGAAATAAAAAAAGTGAAAAATAAAAAAGTGACATTAAAGTGAAAAAACGAGTCTGTAACAAATTGACAAATTAGACGAAAAAAATTATGATGCCTGGTGCATTCACATGAAAAGTGTGCTCATTCACTCTGGGTTATGGAACATTGTGAGTGACAAAGATCCACAGCCAACTGGAAAAGAAGTAGCAGAAAAATGGGTAGAGCTGGACGAGAAGGCGTTGGCTACAATTACGTTGTGTATCCATGCATCCCAACTGAACCACATCAAAAATTGTAAGACGTCAGCAGAGGCTTGGAAAACGTTACAAGAAGTGTTTCGTCCAAGTGGTCCTGTAAAGAAGGTGTATTTATACAAGCAGTTGCTAAATACCCGTATGGCTGAAGATGGAAACATGTCGGAGCACATCAACAATTTCAGTGGTACAGTCGACAAGTTAGCTGAGGTTGGAATCAAGCTCAACGAGGAGTTGGTAACTATAATCTTGCTGTCGAGTTTGCCTGTCCAGTACGAACAATTTGTGGTGGCCATGGAAACAAGAGACACTTTACCATCCCTCCAAAATCTCAAGGTAAAGTTGCTAGAAGAGTCTGAGCGAAAGACCCAGAAGGAAGGAGAAAGAGGGCAGCAGTCAGCGTTTGTAGCAAAGGTAAGAACGCAAAACAACGAAAACTACAAAAAACAACAACAACAACAATTCAACAAAAGAGGTGAGCGCCAAAATAAAAAGAAAACTACAGGTTGCTTTGTTTGTGGAAAACAAGGGCATTTTGCTGCTAATTGTTATTCGAAGAAAAAACCAGAAAGCTGAAAAGAGCAGGCACAATTTACAGTTTTGGCAGCTGTAGATGCAAATGCTCTGCATGATAATATTTGGTGTGTTGACAGTGGCGCAACAGCGCACATGTCTGGTGATCGATCGTGCTTTGCAACCATGAGAGAACACAGCGAACGAATTACACTTACTGGAGAGAACTTCATTCAAGCAGAAGGTATTAGCGATGTCAACATAGTAACAGCCGAAGGTGATTTGTTGTTACGAAATGTTTTATATGTGCCGAATTTGGTTGGCAATTTTGTGTCGGTCAGTCGAGCTGTTGATAAGGGAAAGCAGAACCAAAAACTATGTCAATTGAGAAGCAGCAACGACATCATTTGGCACAACAGGTATGGCCATTTAAATTTTGAGAGTTTGCGTGAGTTGCAGCAAAATGAAATGGTGCGTGGTTTTAAAGAGGTACGTTTTAAAGGAAATGTAAGTTGTTTAACATGTATGAAAACGAAGATACATGTGAAGCCGTTCAACCATAATAATGAGATAAAATCAAACAACGTGTTATATCTCATTCATACAGATGTGTGTGGTCCATTTAATACACAGTCGCTAGGTGGTTCGCGTTATTTAATCACATTTATAGACGATTATTCCCGTCGTATATTTGTTTATTTTTTAAAATAAACAAATATGGTGGAGCGTTAATCTGAAAGGAAGATAAAATGTTTGAGAAGCGACAATGGTGGCGAGTTTGTTAACAAACGATTCGACGAACATCTAAACAAGTATGGAATAAAGCGACAACTTACCGTACCATACACGCCGCAGCAAAATGGTGTGGACGAGGGGTCTAATCGCACTCTGGTTGAAATGGCGAGAAGCATGTTGGTTCACAGCGGTATGAATGAAAACTTCTGGGCAGAAGCAGTTTCAACAGCATCATACGTTCGAAACAAAATTAATTGCAGAAAGACACACATCGAAGTGTTTTCAGGTTTTAAACCAAGTGTGAGTCATTTGAAGATTTTTGGCTCGATAGCTGTGGCTCTAGATAAAACTCAACGCAAAAAGTTTCAAACGAAGGGGAAGGTGTACAAGATGGTCGGTTGCTCGGTAACATCAAAGGCGTACAGATTGTTTGATCCCGAAACAAGGAATGTAGTAGAAGGGCGTGATGTTTATTTTGACGAGTATGCAGAAAGTAACAACATGAGAGGCGTAATAGAAAAAAGCCATGTCAACAAACAACAACAGCATCGATGTCAGCAAATTTCTCATAAAGTCAAATGAAGAACTTTCTACTGCACCAGAAAATGATCATCAAGAAAACAACAACGGCAACAGTGATGAACACGAAGAAAATAACGAGAGCAAGTAAAGTGATGAAGCCGAATATGAAAGCGTTGAAGAGATGCCAAGCAAGGAGGAGCAAAAACAAAGAGTTGGACCTGGAAGACCCAAGTTAGAAAGAACTGGTAAGCCTGGCAGACCAACGAAGACGTTCAACATGATGAACTCAATGCAAGAAGCAACAAAAATAGATGTCCCTAATTCAGTCGCAGAGGCGTTGAATTGTAAGTATAAAAATGAATGGAAGGTTGCAATGAAAAAGAGTATGATTCTTTGCTAAAAAATAAAACATGGACGCTAGTAGAATTGCCTAACAGACAAAAAGCAATAGGTTCAAAGTGGGTTTTTAATGTTAAAAAGAACAAAGGCGGTAGCGTCGAGAAATTTAAAGCTAGGTTGGTTGCTAAGGGCTGTGCGCAGAAGTATGGGGTTGACTACAAAGAAACTTTTTCACCGGTGGTTAGATACGCAACCATTCGTATGTTGTTGGCGTTAGCAGTCGAACATGACTTATATTTAGAGCAGATGGATGTCTGTACAGCATATTTGAATGGGGAGTTGCACGACACGGTTTATATGCGACAACCAGAAGGTTTTGTAGATGAAAGGTATCCCAAACATATCTTAAAACTTAATAAAGCCATTTATGGGCTGAAACGGGCAGGTCGGGAGTGGAACATAACGTTAGATGAGGTTCTACGTTCGATAGATTTTACGCCTTTAGAAAGTGAAAGATGTTTGTATAAACATAACGACAACAACAAGACCATTTTCATCGCAGTTTACGTAGACGACATAATAATTGCTTCAAAGTCGAAAGAAGATATTTTCAATGTTAAGGCAGAAATTTCAAATCATTTTGATTGTGTTGACAAAGGCCAACTTAATTATTTCTTGGGAATAGAAATAGAAAGAAAAGGAGAGTTAGGAGAAATTTCTATATGCCAAAAAAATTATATAGAAAACTTATTAAAAGAAAATAATATGGAAAATTGTAAAAGCGTAGGTACTCCATTAGATGCAGGTTTTCAGGTTAAGTGTGAAGACGAAAACTGTAAAAGGGTTGACGCTAATGAATATCAGTCGTTGATAGGTTCATTAATGTATTTGGCTCTGTCAACAAGACCCGACATTTTGCATTCGGTTTCGAAGTTGGCACAGCGCAATACAAACCCCCACCAAGAACATTTAAGTGGAGTAAAACATGTTCTTAAGTATTTATCCTCAACTAAAGGGTTGAAGATAACATATAAGAAAACTGGACAAACAATCGTTGGCTACGTTGACGCAGACTGGGGAAGCAACACATTTGATCGAAAGTCGTATAAAGGTTATGCATTCTTTATGGGTGGTAGTGTGTTTTCTTGGGAATCGAGCAAACAACAAACAGTTGCATTAAGTAGCACAGAGGCAGAATTCGTTGCGTTGTCAACCGCAGCCAAAGAGACAATTTATCTGCAGAAATTATTAAAAGAAATAGGTTTGACGAACAGCAACGAACCAATAGTTGTCTATGGAGATAATTTAAGTGCGCAGCAATTAGCGGAAAATCATACATACCATTCACGCGCAAAACACATAGACATAAAATATAACTTCATTAGAGATGTTGTAAAAGATAATTTATTAAAAATAGAGTACATTGCTACTAACGAGATGATCGCAAATGTACTAACAAAGAACTTAGTTAAGGTCAAACATTGTAACTTCGTAAGTAAGTTAGGGTTGAAATAAAGAAATAAAAATTTATGTTTTCTTTATTGATTCTATGTAGTACATAAGTAATGATCATTAACATGAATTTAGTTTGGAAGAATTTATAACTTTTGAATTTTATTTTTGGTTTTGAAGTTATGCACTCGTGTTGAGGAGGAGTGTTGAAATCGCACATTTTAATTTCTAATTGCATGATATCTTAGATAATGTATCATATACAAATACTGAATTTTCTGTAAATATTATCTAGTTTAAGAATTTATCCCTCTTGTACATATTTTAGCTTTTAAGTTTCAGAGTCTTTAACAAACCCTTAAAACGAAAAGTCGTGTCTCGAGTTTTATTTATACCCGGAGTGAATATTGATCCTCGGAAGGATCAAAGTAGTAAAGGACATCCAACAGAATATGCATCTGTAGTTTGGGATCCTATATATATGACTCACAACAATTATATTGAGTCTGTACAAAAGCAATTTTTGTTATTCTGCCTTCGTGGTCTACAATGGAATCTATTAGATCTGCCTTCGTACACTAGCCGTCTTGGTCTTATTAAACTTCTAACTCTTAAAAGCCGAAGGACTATGATGAATGTGTCGTTTATATTTAATTTAATTAATAGTGATATTTTTTCTGTTTTCCTGCTCAACAACATCTCTTTTAATGTTCCTCATCGTCCATCTCGACACTTTGAATTGCTGTCAATTAAATACTTCAGATCAAATTATGGAAATGCTGACCCATTTAGAAAGATGTGTTGTCAATTTAATAAGTATTATAATATTATAGATTTTTCTCTAAAATCTCATGTTGTAAAACGTAAAATTATTATCTTATTAAGCTATCAATAAGTTTGTATGCTATATTTTTTTTTACTATATGTTATTACATTTATTAAACTGTCTGTACGGATATGACATCCATAGACAATATTTGTAAAGAAAAAAATAAATAAAAAAATATATATTTTTATGATTTATATTTATATATATATATATATATATATATATATACATATATATATATATATATATATATATATATATGTAATATATATATATATATATATATATATATATATATATATGTACTAAACTAGCGAACCCCCTGCACAATTCGTAGTGCAAAAAAGAAAATAAAAAAATCAATTCGAATTTATTTAAATCAGTGATAAGCTGCTTTTATTGTAATGCTCTGTGGTAAACAACATTTGTTGATTTTCCAATTTCAGTGTAAATATACAAAACCGATAGTTTGCCAACGCGCGAACAGGCTACATAGAACTGTTCATGTGAGAAAACTGGATACACTAAATGCAGTCCACAAATTTCTAAAGATGTGCCTTGCGCCTTATTAATGGTAATCACAAACTCAAGGCGAACAGGAAGCTGAAGTCGTATAAATTTAAATGGTATATCAGACAGAATCATTGGGATACGTGAAAGGAATAAATCTTCACCTTTTAATTTTCCAGTTAAAATAGTAGCTTCAATTACATAAGCCATCAACCTTTCAATAGCAAGTCTTGTACCATTACACAAACGGGATTGATTGATATTACGAAGCATAATAATAGTAGCTCCAACTTTCTATTGGAGATTATGCGGAGGCAATCCTGGTAACTCCAACGAATTCTAAAATTCTGTTGGATAATTCAAAACATCTTCTTCCCAAATTACGGCAGTTGCTTAGAGAACTTATCAGCA
>OY776279.1:50911392-50966392 GCA_963675445.1 Linnaemya vulpina | reverse complement strand
TATATATATATATATATACATATATATATATATATATATATATATATATATATATATATATATTGTTACGTTTTTAGACCTTTTCGTAAAAACGTTTTTATTACTTATCCTTCAAGGATTCGTTTTATTGCATCAAATTAAAACACGGACAAATTAATTTAAGAAATTTAACCCTCAGCGATGTTAACACGTCTATATTTGAAATCACACTGAATCTCGCTGAGTTCTGGCAGCGCCTTTATATAGCAAAAATGACGTCGTCTGGTAACCTCGCGAAAGTTCTGGGTATGGTGGTTGTTTTTTTTTTGCATACAAGATCTTTAAGAATAACATCTCTTAGCATTTATGTTGTTAGGTTTTTCGTTATTGTTGTTTACACTTATTATTGGCACAGCCTTGAATGATCTTGTATATTCTGGAGTATTCCATTTCCGTTAATTTGAATATTATCTATATAGTGTTGACCAGGGTTGTAACATTTTGACAACTATAGATTAATTGGTAGTGCTGCCAAGTACATATAGCCATATTGTCGTTTTATTTAAATCTATTTCTAATCTTTGTAACACTGCCGCCTACTTAAGCCTGTTCGACCCGAATAGGCATACAATCACCTCTTCCATAGTGCGCCAATCGTTCGAGATGTACTATCTTCATTTTCGACCTTGGGCTATTGTGCTTCTGTATCCGGTATCCAACGTCATTCATTCTCTTAATCACTTTGTACGAGCCATCTCAGTGAGTCTGTAATTTTGGGGACAATCCTTTCTTCCGTTGTGGGTTATACAGTAAAACCAATTGTCCTTCCATAAATCCCTCCGAGTTTGCTACGCGGTCATACCTAGCCTTCATCTTGTCACTGACCATCTTGATTCTATTTCGTACGAACTCATGCAGTTCGTTTAAGTCCTCCTTCTCCTGGGACGTAATAGCTCCTTCCTCTACAGTTGGCTTAACACCAAATTCCAAATCACCAGGTAGTTTTAATTCCGTCCCAAAGATAATTTTGGCTGGCGTTCTCGATGTTGAGTCGTGTACAGCTGACCTATATGCCATAAAAAATTTGGGGATGTGCTCGTCCCAATCCCTCTGATGGGTGCTTACTACTTTTCGTAGGTACTCATCTAAGGTGCGATTGAACCTTTCTACCATGCCATCAGACTGTGGATGCAGCGGCGTCGTTCTGGTTTTCTTTATCCCATATAACTCGCACATTTCCCTAAATATGGCAGACTCGAAATTCCATCCTTGGTCGGAATGTAATTCTATTGGGACACCATAGCGACATACCCAGTTGTTGACGAATGCATTTACAATGGTCTTTGCTTCCTGGTTAGGTATAGCATATACGTCTGGCCATTTACTGAAATAGTCCATTACCACAAGTGCATAACGATTTCCGGCTTCGGAGACGGAAAAGGGACCTGCTACATCCATTGCGATCCGCTCGAATGGTGCTCCTGAGTTGTATTGTTGCAGCTGTCCCCGGCTTCTTCTTACTGGGCCTTTGGCTGCTATGCACTGTGAGCAGTTTGCTATCCAGTCAGCTACGGCTTGTTGACATCCAACCCAATAAAAACGCTGCTTCAGTTTCTCAAGTGTTTTTGTTACTCCAAGATGACCGCCACTGGGTCCATTATGAAACTCCTGTAAAACTTTACTTATCTTGGAGTATGGCACAACTATTAAATTTGAAGTTGTTTTGCCATCTACACTTTCCCATACGCGGTATAAACACCCTTTTATTACCTTAAGGCTGTTCCACTGAGCCCAATAAGATTTGGCGAGTGGGCTTTCAGTCGAAATTTCATTCCGGGATGGTCGTCTGTCCTCTTCTTTGGCCGCTATAATTTTCCTTAGTATATCGTCGTCCCTCTGTGCCGCTGACCAGTCTTCATCAGGGCCGATGTACATTAGCCGGACATCCACAACGCCTTCCTTTTGCTCGGTTCTAACACAATGTTTACACTCTAAGCAGCAGGGTCTTCTCGAAAGACCATCCGAATTGTTATGCTTTGTGCCCCTTCTATACTCAATGCTGAAGTCGTAGCTCTGCAGGCGCTCAATCCACCTTGCCAGTTGCCCTTCAGGATTTTTAAATTGCAATAGCCATCTCAGTGCAGAATGATCGGTCCTTAATGTAAAGTGTTGACCATACAGGTACTTATGGTAATGTTCAATGCATTCCAATACCGCCAGAAGCTCAGGTCGTGTCACACAGTAGTTCCTCTCAGGTTTTGAGAGTACACGGCTATAGTACCCTATGACCTTCTCAGTGCCATTTACTACTTGGGATAGCACACCCCTATGCCATAGCCGCTCGCATCAGTATCCAGCACAAATTTTTCTCCAGCAATGGGATACGCTAGCACTGGTGACGTACATAACAATTCTTTGAGTTTCTGGAAGGATTTTTCCTGTGCCTCGCCCCAATGGTATGGTCTTGACTTCTTTGTCAGCTCATGCAAGCTTGCAGCTCCACTGGCAAAATTCGGCACAAAACGTCTGTAGTATGTGCAAAGGCCCAAAAAGCTGCGCAATTCATGAAGATTTTTAGGTTGATGCCAGTCCCTTACTGCTTTTATTTTATCTTCATCTGTTGAGATTCCATCTGCTGTAACACGATGCCCCAAATACTTTACTTCTTTCTGAAACAATGCACATTTCTTCAAGCTGAGTTTCAATCCAGCTGATGATATTCGTTCAAGAACTTCTGCCATGTTTTTGAGGTGTTCATCAAAAGTTTTCTCCATCACGATTATGTCATCGAGATATACCAAGCATGTCTTCCAGTGAAGTCCTATCAGTACCTTCTCTATTAGGCGTTCAAATGTACCCGGAGCATTGCAGAGACCAAATGGCATGACTTTAAACTGCCATAATCCGTTGCCGACACTGAAGGCAGTTTTCTCCTTGTCTTTCTCTGCGATCTCCACTTGCCAATATCCGCTTCGCAAGTCCAACGTAGAGAACCATTTGGCACCAGCTAGCGTGTCCAAATTGTCATCGATCCTGGGGAGCGGATAACTGTTCTTCTTGGTTATGTCATTGAGCTCCCTGTAGTCTACGCAGAATCTAGTACTGCCATCTTTCTTTTTAACTAAGACTACAGGCGAACTCCAAGGACCAGAAGATGGCTCAATAACGCCATCACGCTCCATTTCACTTACAAGCTCTTTTACTTTATCCCGCTTTGCGGGTAAACTTCTGGGTGGCTGTTTAATAGGCCTAGCTTCGCCTGTGTTAATTTCATGTTTAACCAATGCTGTTCTACCCTGGCTGTGGCTTCCCATGGCAAAGATACTGGCATGCCTTTTTAGTAACTGCTTGGCTTTATTTTCATCTGTCGCTGATAGGCCTGCTACCCATTTCTCTACGTATTCCTCAAATTGTTCACGTTCTTTTGCGGACAAATTAGTAGGCTCTATCTTCTTCTCGCAGTTTATTATTGCCTCTGCTGGAGTACACTGGCCAACATCGGAATTTTCTTTGATGACTTTTTCATGGTCTGACAAGTTAAGCACTCTTATAGGGACTTTTCCTCCTTCACTAGTTTTCACTAGAGCTTTCGCTGTTATAAGCTCTCTCTTTAGATCTGCCGGTTCTACAACCCACAACCGATTGTGCTCACAATCTCCCTTCATCCGCGCCCATATGACTGTTTCAGACTGCGGCGGTATTGTCTGACTCTCAATAGCAAATACTCTTGTTACTTGCGGTTTGTTGTCATATCCAACATCAAGGGGTATTTCCACATTACGCCAAATCATCAGCTGTTGTCCTATATGTAGATTAATGCCATGATTAATCATAAAATCGGCTCCAATAATAACCTCATCGACAATATCGGCAACAATAAACACATGTCTCACGTTGATGTTGGCTATAGTCACCTTAACTTCAATCTTACCATAGACAGTGGCAGGCTCTCCAGTAGATGTACGTAGCCGTATATTGCTTAACCGCTCGCATTTCCCCTTTACTATATCGGGCCTTATTATTGACTGCGATGCCCCTGTGTCTATGGTAAGTACGTGCTTTTCCCCGTTGATGCGTCCAGACGCAGTGAGGTTGCTATTTTTCTGTTGCATCACTGATATGGAGATTGTGGGGCCCTCGTTTGTGAGAGCTAGGTCTTGCCCCTTAGTGCTAGCTCGTTTTAGTTTAATGGGAACTCTTGTGATGTTGGGTGGTTCACCCGTTTGCTGTTTCTTGGTGGCGAAACAGATCTACCTCTCTTTCTTTGTGCTTTGCAGCTGCGCTGAAAATGACCGATCTTTCCGCAGTTAAAGCACTTAGTCTTTTCTTTGATAGCCTTCTCTGCCAGCAGTTGTCGCATTGCCTCCTTAACGCTAGCCACTAGGTTGTTATCCTCCTCAGACAAAACCTCCACATTCCGCAATTTACATATCTGTGGCTTGAAAACCATCCTGGCAGTCTCTTGAGCTAGCGCAAATGACACAGTTTCAGCGAAAGTGGATTTCTGCGTAGCGCACACCGCCAGTTTAACATCAGAGTCGCGAATGCCGTTAACGAAAGCCTCAGTTTTAAAATGGTCCAGGAACGGGTGACTCTCGCCTGGATATGTGAGCTGCACTAAACGCTCGATTTCCATTGCGAAATCTTGTAGAGATTCGTTAGGCTTCTGAACTCTACATCGCAATTTCATTCTGTATAAATCGCGCTTGTGCTCACCACCATACTTGCGCTGCAATGCTGCCTTTATTTCATTATAGTTGTTTCTGCAGCTTACTGGCACCGTCTCAAGTACCTCTGCGGCTGTACCCTTTAAGGACAAGATCAACTCTATGGCCTTTTCTTCAGCATCCCATCCATTTCTGCTAGCAACCGTCTCGAACTGGAATTTGAAGATGCCTAATGGTACGCTGCCGTCGAAGCATGGCGCTTTTATCAGCGCAGAAACTTCCGCAACTGCTCGTACTGTCCCGCCACTACACTCCAGGTTATGCACTTTGTCCTCTAGAGCATTCAATTTCTCTTCGAACTCCTTTGCATGCTGTTCCAGGCCAGCGCATTCTAGATGTTGGACTCTATCCGCCAGCTCTGAGAATTTATTCTCAATAGAATCCATCCTCCTGTTGATGGCTTCAGAAACCCCTACCAGGATATCGTTCGTGGCCTTATTTGACTCCTGCATCTGCTGAGAGTTCTGTTTTATTTCAGTTATTTCGTCTACCAGCTTGTCACTGCTGATTCTTGATGCAGTTTGTGCATCACTGATTGCTTTTATCTGCTGAGAGTTCTGTTTCATTTCGAACATCATAGCAGCGAACATTGAATTTATGTCCATGCTGCTGGTAGTGGCAGGAGGGCATACCTGCACATCGTCTTTGTCCTCAAACTCGTATGTCCCGATGTCCATGCCGCGATTCTTAAACTCATCTATCAGCCTCTTCTGCAGTTCAGCCTTGTTACCGGCAGTTGGCAATTCCAGCTTACTGAGCTCCTTTTTCAGCTGTTCAACTTTTAGCTCATCAAATTTCATGATTATTTATTTTAATTTTTTAATGTCCTTTTTTTTTAATTGCAATGTCCTTTTAATTATTTTTGCAATCCCACTTCTGACACCAATTGTTACGTTTTTAGACCTTTTCGTAAAAACGGTTTTATTACTTATCCTTCAAGGATTCGTTTTATTGCATCAAATTAAAACACGGGCAAATTATTTTAAGAAATTTAATGCGGCAACACTTTATTTATTACTTAACACGAGTATTTGTACTACTCAACCCTCAGCGATGTTAACACGTCTATATTTGAAATCACACTGAATTTCGCTGAGTTCTGGCAGCGCCTTTATATAGCAAAAATGACGTCGTCCTCGCGAAAGTTCTGGGTACGGTGGTTGTTTTTTTTAATTGACATGTGTGTGTTTGTATATATGACAATGCTGACTTGTTTGGTTTGCTTATGGTAACTATGTGTGGTTGAATGTATGAGTGTTCTGTGTGTTTTGCCTATGGTAACTATGAGTGGTTGTATGAATGAGTTTGTGGTTTTGTTTCTTCTACGTGTATATGTCTGTGTATACTTGTGAATCTATTTAGCTTTATTAGCAGCGAATACTTGCATACAAGATCATTAAGAATAACATCTCTTAGCATTTATGTTGCTAGGTTTTTCGTTATTGTTGTTTACACTTATTATTGGCACAGCCTTGAATGATCTTGTATATTCTGGAGTATTAAATTTCCGTTAATTTGAATATTATCTATATAGTGTTGACCAGGGTTGTAACATTTTGACAACTATAGATTAATTGGTAGTTCTGCCAAGTACATATAGTCGTTTTATTTAAATCTATTTCTAATCTTTGTTACAATATATATATATATATATATATATATATATATATATATTTATATATATATATATATATATATATATAAATACATATGTATATATATATATATATATATATATATATACATATATATATATATATATATATATATATATATATATATATATACATACTAGCGAATCCCCTGCACACTTCGTTGTGCAAAAAAGAAAATTAATTCGAATTCGTTTAAATCAGTGATAAACTGCTTTTATTGTTATGCTCTGTGGTAAACAACATTTGTTGTTTTTCCATTTTCGGTGTAAATATACAAAACCGATGGTTTGCCAACGCGCGAACAGGTTACATACAACTGTCCATGTGAGAAAACTGGATACCCTAAATTCACTCCACAAATCGCAAACGCAAGGCGAACAGGAAACTGAAGTCGTTTAAATTCAAATAGTATATCAGAAGGAACAATTGGGATGCGTGGAATGAATACATCTTCGCCTTTGAATTTTCCAGTTGAAATCGCAGCTTCAATTATGTAAGCCATCAACTTTTTAATAGCAAGTCTTGTACCATTACACAAATGGGGTTGATTGATATTGCAAAGCATAATAATAGGGGCTTCAACTTTCAATTGGAGATTATGCGGCAATACTGGTAAGTCCAACGAATTAAAAAATTCTGTTGGATAATTCACAACATCTTCTTCATTGGTAACAGTATAGACAGACTTGCACAACATCACTTTGCCAGGAGTCTTTGATTGTATAGCCATGTTTAATTCAGTAACATTTTTGTTCTTTGCCGCTAAAATCGCTCTGGCACTCAACCATGCATGGCATGAAAACACATTCCATAAATTCCTCTTTTGACTGTACGAAACGGCAAAAATCATTTGGCAATGTTATCAATCCAGTGTCATCAACAGGCATTGCACCATTCTCAAATTTTCAGCAACTGCTTAGAGAACTTATCAGCAGATGGATCATTTCATAAATATAAAGACTTTAAACAAGCGTTAATTTTATCGGCAGCTGTCGATCTAGAAATGACGGGCAATGATTGCCTAAAATCGCCTGACAATAAAATCAATGCACCACTAAAAACTCAGAGTTATCTCGGAGATCTTTCATTGTTCTTTCCAAAGCTTCAAAAGCTTTACATATGACGTGGGCTGTGCTTGAACCGTGTATCATATTTTGCACAACAACATCATATAATTCAGGATCACTTACTTGATCTGGAATTTTAGAACATATAACATTGTCAACTTCATGCGATGTGATTTTATTCACCAACCATATTGAAATGTGAGCGTGTGGCAAACCACACTTTTGCCATTCCACAGAATACATCCAGAACTCCACGTCACCAAACACTTTAGATTTCACGCTAAAACCTATAAGCGCTTTCAATTTCTGCTTAAAAACACGGAAAAAGATATCATGGCGGTCAGTAGGACTTTGACCAGCGAATAAATTATCTTTAGTGCGGATTACACGTAAATGTTATAAATAAACCTGGTCGACCGTAATGACGCACATAAGTCATTGCATCCTGAGCGTACTCATGCAAACCATGTGGGCTGTGCATAATGAACATAAATATTTATGTTTTTAATGTTGTATTTATATGTAATTTATTTCATAGATCTCCGAAGTTGTGATTTAGAATAGCTAAGTATATAAATTGAATTCGTGGTTTGACCAAAATTTAATTGTAATGAACTTAAAAAGGAATTGTATTTCAATTTTTCAAAATTATTAACTCAAATATTTCTAAATGATTGCAATGTTCACTAAAATGGCTATAACTCATAAACCAATACACATGCAGAAACTGTATTTACATAAAAACCTTGGTATTGACGTCACCTTTCATATAAATTTTGCAGAAACAAAATCGGTTCACACATTCCGGTGAACATCAATTACTAACACAATACATATATATATATATATATATATATATATATATACATATATATATACATATACATACATACATATATATGTATATATATATATATATATATATATATATATATATATATATGGTTTATTTTACCAATAAATAATTAAACCTTGTATTTTATTTAGGCACTTCAGCCTTTATTTGCTAAAGGTTTACTTAAATCTACTTATGGAAATTAATTTCATAATTCGGCAAACGCGTCTGTATTGGCGGAAAGAAAAATTTATAGAGAGGGTTTTGCAGTGATGCAAAAATCATGTAACATTTTTTGAAGTGTGTATTTGATTAAAATAATTAGTAACTAGTTGGCTACACCCTATGTTAGGTGCCACATATCTGTTCATACATATATACACATACATACATATACATATGTATATATACCTATTGCAATTATAATAATGTTGCGTGTTAGCAATACGAGGCGCGATCTACTTTAAGAATTATAACAAAAGGAAAAGGTCCTTTCTTGAAATTAAATCGGAAAGTTTTTGAGTGCTTGATAAAACCATTGTATGGCACCGTAAGTTTATACACCCTGTTATCTAGTACCTTTATATCAGATAGTCGTTCTTCGTCGTCCAGGATCTTCTCCACCAGTTGTAAGTACTCTGGGCTCCAGAAATATTTAGATTTAAAGTGTTATTCCCTCTGCCATTTCATTCATATCATACCTGGACAGGGTATCAGGTACGATATGCTTCGAACCTGGCCGGTGCTTATGGCAAAGGAGAACGATTGTAAGTTCAGGCTACACCGCACCAATCTACCACTCAGGTCCTTATGTCCCATCAACTATTTCAAACTACTATGATCAGTAATTACAGTAAAAGGCATCAATTCTACATAAGGCCTAAGCTTTCGTATGGCTAGTACGACGGCCAAACACGCCTTCTCAGTCACCGAATAATTCCGCTGAGCGGGCGTCAAGCGGTGCGAGAAAATGCAACCGGATGTTCCCCGTCCGAATCACCCTTTTGGAAAAGCACTGCTCCCAACCCCGCATCCAGAGGATCACACTGTATATGAAAGTGCCTACTAAAATCAGGATGAACTAATACCGGGCTAGTGGTGAGAGCGGTCTTCAACGAATCAAACGCCTTTCTCGCCTCGTCTGGAAAACTGAAAGACCTAAACTTCTTCAGAGTATTGAAGATAGGAGCCGAAATAGTAGCAAAATCAGGGATGAGGCGCCTATACCAGTCAGAGGCCCCCATAAAGCTTCTGACCTGACGTATAGTCTGGATCTGCCCTCAGTTTGCCACCACCTACAATATAACGTACTAGAGGAATCTGCCAGAAGATATCTTTCAAATCGACACTTGAGATGAAATAAATATCCCCTAGCCGACTGAGCAGACCCTCGATATATGGAAGCGGATAGGAGTCTTTGATAGAAAGAGCATTTAGCTTGTGAGTGTCTAAGCACAGTCGATTCTTCGCGCCCTTACGGACGAGAACAACCGGATGACTCCAAGGACTATCGCTCGGCTCTATGCCTCCCATATCAAGCATCCTATCCAGCTTGGCATACATCAACTTCTACACAGCTGGCAAGACAGGATAATGTCTGTCCTTCACTGGAATTGCCTCACAGGTATCAATTGTGTTTATCATATTTTGCACAACAACATCATATAATTCAGGATCACTTACTTGATCTGGAATTTTAGAACATATAACATTGTCAACTTCATGCGATGTGATTTTATTCACCAATCATATTGAAATGTGAGCGTGTGGCAAACCACGCTTCACGTCACCAAACACTTTAGATTTCACGCTAAAACCCATAAGCGCTTTCAATTTCTGCTTAAAAACAGGGGAAGTGATATCATGGAGGTCGGTAGGACTTTGGAGAGTGAATAAATTATCTTTAATGTCACTCAATTGCGGATTACACGTAAATGTTATAAATATCTTGTGGACCGTAATGACGCACATAAGTCATTGCATCCTACGCGTATTCATGCATATGACGTGGGCTGTGCCTAATGTACTTAAATATTTATGATTTTAGTGTTGCATTTATATGTAATTTATTTCATAGATCCCCGATGTTGTGATTTAGAAAAGCTAAGTATGTAAATTAAATTAATGGTTTGACCAAAATTTAATTGTAATGTATTTAAAAGCAAATTTAATTTCAGTGTTTCGAAATATTAACTCAAATATTTCGAAATGATTGCAGTATTCACTAAAATGACTATAACTCATAAACCAATACACATATAGAAACTGTATTTACATAAAAATCGGTTCAAGCATTCCAGAGAACATCAATTACTAACACAATGCAACTTATTTTTATATATATAGATATATACTAGCTGGGTAGACCCGGTATTTCCCGGGTACTTAGCAGAGACACGAACCACTTGATGGAGACACAAACCCATTTTTGGGATTCCATAAAATGTTGCAAAGTTCCCAAAATCCCAGGCATCCCAGTTTATTAACCGGCAACCGGCAACGCTGCTGACTTAAAACCCGCTATACAAATCACATACTGTCATGTAAATTCATAACTCACGAACGCGTCGACCGATATCGTGCAAACCATCTACATGACCATGTAAACAAACCCGAAAAATTTTATCAAACTCGGTTTGACCGTTCGTGATTAATAAA
The DNA here is from genome assembly GCA_963675445.1 of Linnaemya vulpina. Taxonomy (NCBI): domain Eukaryota; kingdom Metazoa; phylum Arthropoda; class Insecta; order Diptera; family Tachinidae; genus Linnaemya; species Linnaemya vulpina. Next base: position 50,955,471 of record OY776279.1, on the reverse strand, counting down.
ATTACACCGAAAAGTTGCATTAATAATTATATGTTCGTTAATCGCTTTTCGGCTTGAAGTCTTTTTTAATAATAAAATAAAATTAAAACTATTCTTCTAATATATTTTATTCCAATATTTCGACCAACTCTGTTGGTCATTTTTAGGAAATTACAATTTCTAAAAAAAACAATAAACTATGTACTTAATTTTGATTATAAATTACTTACAAACAATAATAATAATTCCATTTTATAGACCTGGTATAATCACTTGTGTATACTTGTAAACTTTGTCACCTACTGTCCACTGGTTTTTTTCCTGTTCTGTGTTTGTTTATTTTGCAATTGTTAGTGTCTGATTTGTAGTTAATTCTCTTGTCAGTCAGACTCTACACACTAGCTGAATGGTTAGTCCGCACAACTTTTCAAAACAAACTGGATGAATTCATCTGGCATAAAATTGTATACGTATATACACACGATTGGCAGGTCTTACAATATTGTAAGATCTGGCAATGTCCTAATAATATGCTGACAACGAAAAATTGTTAGCAAATGGTAATTTGTGTGTTCAGACGATTGAAAGAGAACCTTACAATTTCATTGGCAGATAATTGGAAGGCCATAAATTTATCTGCCAACAAAAATTGTGTGTTCAAACGATTGTCAGACTATTGTATGGAAAGAATTGCCAGATGCGTTGTTAGACATTACACACCTTTTATTTGCTCTTATATATATATATATATATATATATATATATATATATATATATTGCCCGCATAAATATTTTTCTGACAATGGTGGCATTGGCAGATGTATAAGTTTAGCACATCTGACAATAAGATATGAGCTTCCAATGGCTGGCAATTAGCTGACAATGGCAAAGTAGAGTGTTCACACGGTTGTCAGATGTCGAACAATATTTTTGTCTTCCAATGTACCGAAAATACTTTTTTTGACAACGTTGCAAGACAATAATATTAAGTTCATACGGCTGTTAGATATTTTATTCAAATTTTTCTTACAATATTGTAAGATCTGCCAATCGTGTGTACATAGCTTTAGTATTTATTTGTTCATTTGGTGTTATTTTTCGTTTGCTGTACACATAACTTTTGAAACAAAATTAGCGGATATATGGCTGGAATAAATGATGAGAAACTGGCAATAATTTTAGCAGGAGTTTCTAGTTTCATTATAAATATATTTTTTAGTAAATAAATAAAACCTAAATCAAATGTTGTGCAAATCAACTAGGACCTAAAGGTCTGCAACGAATCAGATTTCGGATAAGTCAAGACATTCGATAAAAACGCGAGTAATGAAGAGAAGATTTGATGGACGAATACCAACGTGTATGTAGCCGACTTCGTACTTGTTCAGTACATAAGAAATTTACGTTCCTCAAATTTTATGTTCCTGCTTGTTGTACTTCAAATACTTTAACAGCAATGTTAAATTTGATAATGAAGTTATTATTTTCTAGATTTACTGCTGTTGAAAACTTTCCTAATGGTTTGAAGCTTCAAGATTACTACATATGTATATGGTTTTGATTACAATTTTCTGTGGAGTTGAACTTTTGAAAAATGTAAAAAACACATTGAATTATTTTGAAGTAGATTTATCAAGAGTCTAAAACTAACAAATAAATTAATTAATGGCTGTGGAAATAAACATACCAATAAATATATATTGGCCTCATTTGTTTCCATCTTCTTAGATTAACCATCTTACTATAAAAACACATATGTAGATTCAGACTAAAACTTAACATAAAAATCATTTCTTTTATCTCTAAACCTTCACGTGGAACTTATCGACTTGTTTGATGAATGACTCGAATATATTATTACGCAGTACTTTTATAATCGACCAAACAATAAAATTGTTCATTGATGTTGTTGTTTTCGAAAATAGGTACAACATTTTGTTGTAAAGCAGATTACAGTAGGAAAATATATACATGCTTTGCCATATTAGGAGTACTTTTTTCTTCAAATACATTTGTGTAGAGCTCTACAAGGACTATATTAAAAATACTACAGACCTCAATTAAGATACATTGTATATATATATAAAATATTATTTATATCGTTAACTAATGTTAGTATAGTTTAAATATAATTGTTTTTTAAAACCAATAAACACATAAATGTCCCATATGTATATATATTCTGGATTCTTATGAATAGCGTTAAAGGCCGTGTCACAATGAATACGTTGCGTACGTTGCGGCAACGTGTTTGACTGACAGCTGAGTTGATTTCTTATATTTTAATGAAGAGCGTCACAATCACGACGTATACGACGCCGTAACGGATTAAAGTTGGTCAACTCTCAACTTTTGCCGTACGGCAAGTCCGGCACAGATATCAACTGATTTTTATTTACATTCTTTTTTTCTTGTGTGCTTCGCATTGGGCTTTTTATTTGAGGTTGTTTTTTCTTTTCTTTTTATTTGGTTTTAAGAAAATAAATAAAATGGAGTTTTTGTTGATAGAAACGGTGCAGATGCACCCTTGTCTTTTCGATAAAAGCACATTGGCATATCGCAACAAGGTTGCAAAGGAAAAAAGTTGGAGGACTGTGGCGGCTGCAACAAACGCGAGTGGTGAGTTAATTTTTAAATTAATATTTTTAATGTTGATGTTGGTAAGAGCTATTTTTTATTATATTGCAGTGGAGCAATGCCAGAGTCGCTGGAGGTCCCTTCGCGACAAATATGTAAAGGAGGTCAACGGAGCCAAGCCTTCATCGGGAAGTGGTGCAAAAGATGGGAGCGGATGGCGCTATATGGACGCGATGTCTTTTTTGCAAAGACACGTTGCTCCTCGCAGGTAATTTCAAAGCTTTGCCATTATATTTGTGGAGATTTCTAATCAAATTTATTTCCCAGGACATCTTCAAATATGCAATGGGCGAGCGAGGACACCTCTTCAACTACGCAGGGGAAGATGCAACAGATGAGGAGTTGTTGTTTTGTTGTGAGCTGTCACCTCCTCTCGGGCAATCCACGCCAAACACATTGGAACCTGAACTTAACCCCAGACAACGTTGTGACAAAAGGAAGAGGCACGAGGACAGATTTGAGTCCCTTTGCGACTCTGTGGCTGACTGGATAAAAAAACAGCCAGTACAAAGTCAAACTTCACAGCCAGTGTCTCGCAATGCCGATTTTTTAAAAGTGCTAGATAGTTATTTATTGAAGCACTCCGAAGAAGATCAAGACCGGTTAAAAATAAAATTGCTCAATATGGTGTGCAATTTTGAAAAGTGAAAAAATGGTCTTATATATATATTAATGTGATTTTTTTAGTTTGTAGTTTAATGAAATGAATTTTTTTTAGTTTGTAGCTTAATGAAATTAATTGTTTTTTAATTTTTAAGTTAAATGAAATGAATTGTTTTTTTATTTTTAAGTTAAATGAAATGAATTGTTTTTTTTTTATTTTTAAGTTAAATGAAATGAATTGTGATTTTATTGTTTAGTTTATTTATTATTTAGTTTACTTATTATTGTTTAGTTTTATTATTTATTATTTTATTATTTATTATTTTTTATATTTATATTTATTATTTATATTTATTATTTTATTATTTATTATTTATTATATTTTATTTATTATTGTTTAGTTTATTTATATTTGCTTAGATTATTTATTATTGTTTATTGTTTACTTTGAAATAAAGAAACGAAATGTGATAATGAACTAAATAATAAACGAAATGTGTTAATGACTTCCAGAGCAAATGTCTGTTTACAACCAACAAATAACATTAACATTACTTTTATTATTAAACAAATATTAAGCTACTGCGGGGAATATTGCTGAATCGGATGTGAAACGACATAGCTCATAAGTTCATCCCTTAAATTGAATGCGCATTTTGTTGCATTATTTGAAGCTGTTCTCCTGGCTCTTTCCGAAGGCGTAGATACTTCACTGCGCCATAGCCCATTTATCAAAATTGTGCCGTCGTCTCGGTCGACATATTCTGGCGGACAATAACTTCCATCATGCATTTTGAGAAAATTGTGAAGAAGTACTGTGGCTTTGATAATTTTCTCTGCGGATGCGGGGCTCATTTGCGGGGGTGACAACAAAAGCCTCCATCGACTCGCCAAAATACCAAAAGCATTTTCAATTACCCGACGGGCCCGGGACAAACGTTTATTAAATATTTCCCTTTCCGGTGGCAAGTTACTTCCTAAATGAAAATATGATATGTACATAAATAAAAAAGGAAAATATAAATTGCTCATGCAAACCTGAATAAGGTCTCATTAAAAATGGTTTTAATGGGAACGCGGCGTCTCCAACGAAATAGTGCGGGAAACTTTTATCTGTACCGGGTAGAACTTCTTCTTTTGGCAGATCCAGCTGGCCCTTATACAACTGTTGACCGAATCTTGAGTTCCACAGCGTCACAGGCTGCCAGAAGGACAATGGAGTAGTTCCCCTTATAATTGTAAAACTGGGAGCCGGAGTTCGATGGGCAAGTTAAATTGACGTGCTTGCCATCAATGGCACCAACACAATTTGGTAAATCCCACATTGTGTAAAAATCACTGGCGATTCGCTTCCACTCATTTTCCTGTGGGACTGATAAATATATTGGGCCAAGTATTTCCCAAAGCACTACGCAGGTTTCTGAAACTATTTCTTTCATAGTTGACACTCCCATTTTAAAGGCGGCAGAAAATAGCTGTTTACTTCCGCCATGAGCCAAATATCTTAATTTTCATGAAAGTATTTTAAAATGTTAACCGGACTCATACGATTACATGTATGTACATATGTATAAAAACTTACGCAAGGGTCATAAAAAGTCGACATTCCGGTGAAATTGAAGCCCTTTGGGAATGCTTGGTTAACGCCTCTTTAACGAAAGTCAGGAGGAGATCAAATGTCTTCTTCTCCATCCTTATGGTTTGCTGGAATTCGTCTGGAAAGCAAAAAGTGGTTGCGAAAAATCCATGCGAGTCACGATTTCGCAATAGTGTTCGCACCCAATATCTTCTACGCCCGTACATTTTTTTCAAGCACTCGCCGGCTTCCCACACCATAAGGACTATTGAAATAATGTTCATTAATTGTGAGGTGTCCATTTTCAATTAACTTGGCAATCAATTTTTGCAACTTGCAAGAAAATTTTGTGTCTGCTCAAAACTGAATTTTACCGCCATTGCAAATCAGCTGCTTTGTCATATACGGCGACGGATTTGTTGTGACGACTCTATACTCTTTATACATCATGTCAGTCAAACACATTGCCGCAACGGACGCAACGTATTCATTGTGACACGGCCTTAACGATTGAGCGGTGTCCGTCTGTCTGTACGTGAAAGGTGCAGGTATTTCAGATACAATGACAATATTTACGAACAGAAAAAAGGAATCCCGATGGGATCTCCTGCATCTCCAGTGGTAGGTGACATAATAATGGAAGAATTGCTGATTTCAGTTCTAAATAAAATAGACATTAAGCCACGAAAAATGTCGAAAGACGTTGACGGCCTATTTGGAATTGTAAAAACCAACAAAGTAGACGAAACACTGGCAGCTTGAAATGCCTTCAATAAGGATATTAAATTTACATTGGAAACGGAATCCGAAAACAAAGCACCCTATTTTGACGACTTAATTGTGAGAAAGAACAAAATAATTTAACTAGCTTGGTATCAAAAACCTTCAGCCAGTCGAAGACATTACTATTTATTCGAAACATCATCGCAATATGATTTTAAACACTGCCACTAATTTCATTACTAGAGTACTAAACACTAGCAACACTGACTTAAATATGTATAATATAATAAAAATTAGGACTATGTTGGGGAAAAACGATTTTCCAACAAGAGTAGTCAAGAAGAGGAAAAACAATTACATCGTAATAACTGAAAAACCAAAAAAATAGTGTACATGTCAATCCAATACATATGTACATGGGTTATAAGAAGAGATAAACAATTCTTATATTTATGATAAAGACATATCCATACTAGCAATGAAAACGAACAATACAACAGAGAAGTTCTTTACCAATATGATATCAAAACGAATCAAATTTAGTTTATGAAATAACTTGTAATGGAGACAACACGGAAGCATGTAAGACAATATATGTATGTTAGTACGACAAGAACAAAACTAAAGAATAGAATATCTGGACATAAATCTGATCTAAATAATAATAAAATCTTTTACCTAAAAAACTGCACTTGCTACCCACTATGCTATAACTGGACACCAACAAGACTTATGTAAAGTTATGCCCAATAAATCAGTGGCTATTTAAATGTGATGGCACCATGAAATATGTAAACAAAAATCGCCATTGTTCAGAAAACATATGTTTTGTTTATGATTCAAAGTATTCCAAGTGTTGTGCATGAAATTATTTTAAGTTTTTTAATTATGTTAAGAGTCCATTTGTACAATAAATATTATTTTATTGATTTTTAACTTTATTCCATTGATAAATAACTTTAATTGCACAACCTTTTAAAATTTTTTAGCAAATATTTCTCAACATCACAATGTTTTCTTTTTGTTAAGATAAAAAAAAGGTGAAAATCATATGTTTCTGTGCTCGATTTAAATAACATTTAAATGGCCAATGAGGGGCATTTACGTCTTGTTTAAGTTTGAGGTGAAAAACGAAATTTGTTATTTAAATGGCATTTATAGTTAAATGACATTTAAATAGCCACTGATTTATTGGGCATTAGAATACTAGAAAGAGAGAAGAATATTACAAATTATTATCAAGAGATCTTTCACATAATAAATACTCCCTACAAATAAAACACAGCCAATTGCGCACACATCTATAGATCCGTGATGCGCAAAACTGGAAAGTTTTTCGATTAGTGAGAAACTGAGAGTAATTTATAAGTACAGCAAAACGAAAAAGTAAAAGAAAAACAAGAATGATAGAGAACAATTTACGACATCACGCACACAAATTTTATTCTATTTAGTAGGAAGGTGAAGTAAGAAACTTGGGAAGGTTATATTTTATTATTAATTATTTTTTATATATTTAAGGTTTATTTCTACGGGATTTAAGAATATGCAAAATCGTTTTATTGCAGGTGCATTCAAAAATAATGTCGTAAACATCAAAGGTAACAAGATTACAATGACGAAAACGTCCTATATTGCATATTTTACAGGTAATTTTTAAAGGGTTTATCATTTACATTATTTTATTGTATATCGCTAAGAAAAATATCATAATGTCTTCTGATAATCGAACCCCAGTGTCCTTTAAATTTCTTATAACACAAAAACCCTTGAGGATTATCAAATGCATAATATATACGAGTATGTACATATATCATGAAAAATATATGTAATAGTACCATCATCATTTTTAGGTACTATTTTTTACTCTTTGCCGTTTGAAAGACAACTGAATTAAAAGCATAACAAAGTGGTGGCTGTTAACAATAAGCAATTGCTCTATGAAATGAGCATCACTGCTATGGACACACCGTAAACCAGTTATACTCAAAACTGAAATGCGTTGGGATTGGTGAGAGACTGAGAGTAACTTAGAGGTACAGTAAAACGAAAAAGTAAACGAAAAGCAAGAATGATAGAAAAAAATAACATCACGCACACAAAGTGTTGAGGCCCAACTATAATGTGCTTAATCAAGCGTAGGCTACTGTCAAAACTCGACGAAAGGCTGTCAGATGCATATGCGAACATTTGTGTGGTATACTATACTTACAATCAGTTGCAAAGCAATGTACTTTCCCAAAAACTAATTTATAATATATATACATATATATATATATATATATATATATATATATATATATATAAACTATTAATAAATATATAAATATTTTCAACTTCTATAACAGGGATGTTAAATTAAGTTCGCGGAAAGCGAATACCGCAGAAATGAATAATTGCAATTTTCATATCGATCGATATTTCCTTCCGTGCGGAATCACTAATACCACCCATTGTTTCTTAGCGTGCATTCGCCTTTTGATTTTCAATTAAGTACATATTCTTGGGAATTGTCCTTTAAACCCTTATACTTTCTCGTGATGATTCGTTTTTTCTAAAATGTTACCACAAAATTCAAAGTGATAAATTATGGGTTGTTATATAGTTCCTTTGTGCATTTCACTGAGGCTAATGCAGATCATCAGGGAACCCTTACCCAAAACTTCATGGAATATCTAAAGATATTATTTCGTACATCCCCTTTCATATATGAGAAGTCTAAAATAAATATCAAGGAGAAGTAAAGAACAACAACAACTTACAATTGTTTTATCGTAAAAACAATTTATTTAGAGTGTTGACAAACTACGTTGTTTTTTCGCGTGCACACGGTTTTTGAATTTTTAAATTAGTACATACTTATGCGAATTGTAGTTTAAATCTCCTTAATATGAATTTCGTGCTGATTCTTTTTCCCAAAATGTTACTAAAATATTTAAAGTTATCATTTGAGGGGGTTTAGCTGGTTCCTATTGGCATTTCACTTTCGTTCATTAGGGAACCTTTACCCAACATTTCTTAAAATAACTAAAATATTATTTCAAACTTCCACTTGAATAAGTGCGCTAGTTCCTATACGCATTTGACTTTGGCTAATGCTGATCATCAGGGAACCTTTACCCAATATTTCGTAGAATAACTAAAGATATTTATCTTAAACTTCCACATTATTAAATGAGAAGCTTAAAAACAAACATCAAAGTCATAACAAGAACTCACTGATCACCTTGCCTTTTAAATTTTCCAAGGTTTTTTTGACATGTAGTCGGCTGTACTGAATGTGTTTAATGCAATATATAGCAAAAGAAGATTCTAAATTAATAATGACCAGATGTGTGTCGAAGATGCCACTTTATCTGCCCGACATCAGCGCCAATGAGTGTATTTTTAAGTCTAGACGTGTTAATATCACTGAGTATTGTTCTGCAATTAATAAAAACGTTGAAGAATATATAAAAAGTTTTTTTATGTAGAAGACTAAAAACGTAACAATATGTGTACATCCTACCTAATGTGTGCCAGTCACAGTTACAGCATCCGTGTGAAGTCCAAGACGCAGAATATATCGGAAAGTATTCACTATGGGATGCTTTAAGTAAAATCGATGATGAAGTACATAGTTGAACGCCGAGACTTAAAATTTAATACTTTATTAGTTAGTATTTACATTAGATATATGACTAGTTCTTGTTGGCAAAGATTCACAAGTAATAAACATGCTTCAACTAAAACAGGGATATAACATAGATGTGAAAGAACAGTTTTTCTGTTCAAATATATAAAGTGACGAGAAGAAGATTAGATAAACAAAGACAGTAGTACAATGTCTATCTACATATATTACATATATAGCAGAAAAATTTACATTCCCGTTTGTACACGTATAATCTGAAAAGATTCGCTAAAAAATTTTTTTATATAACAATATTTTGTAATATCCTTGCAGCATGTATTAGTGTTGTCAAGCATAAAACCTGAACCACAATACGCTTTTTATTATTATTATTATTATTATTATCATTATTATTATAGTATATATATATATATATATATATATATATAATATATATATATATATATATATATATATATATATATATATAATAATATATATATAATATATATATATATATGTATATATATATATATATATATATATATATATATATATAAATATATATATATATATATATATATATATATAAATATATATATATATATATATATATATATATATATGTATATGTATATATATATATATATATATATATATATATAATAATATAGTATATTATTATTATAGTATTAGCGTAGGGCTGCCATACATATATGTATATAAAAAAACAAGCACACCAGCATAAAAAATGTAAGTAATTTGCTTCGAAACCACGGCACCTTATCTCTTCTGAAAAACAAATACAAAGCCACATATAACACTGCTTTGCAAAAAATAACTTTTTGTCTCTCCTTTAAATAAAACTATGTGCACTATATGGATTTTGATGCGCGAAACTCGAATCCGTTTTCGGTTTTTTTCCATCAGGTAAAGAGTTTTTTTATGGGCGTGGCAACTTTGTGCCCCTAAATTAGCCAGGTACGTAGACATATTTCACCCTAACTCGGGAACGAGTAGTCCGATTTTAAAAAGTAAAACACCAGAAGATGTTTAACAAGAACCATGCAAAATATCCTTGTACTTTTGTTCCTTTATCTGTTCACCTAACAAAATGCTATCGTCACGCATATAAAAGGTTGGTAGCATTACAACATTGGGTACCTGCGGTAAATTGTAAATAAAATCTAAATTTTAAAACCGATTTTTGTGGTTTATAGCTTTTTATTTCTAAGATCTGTAACTATTAGATAAAGGTGCAAATTGTTGAATATTTGCTTTAAATTTTTTTAAGTTCCATTTTTAATCTGAAAAAAATTAAGAATTTTGCAGGAAAAAAAATTTTTTTTCGATTAATGTCTCAATATTTTCAAAACGAAAAAAGGTAAAGAAAAACTGTATTTGTCTAAAATAAAAACAATTTTGTTAAACATCTCTGGTGTTTTACTTTTTAAAATCGGATAACTCGTTCCCGAGTTAGGGTGAAATATGCCTACGTACCTGGCTAATTTAGCGGCAAAAAATTGCCACGCCCATTAAAATAATCTGGACCTGATGGAAAAAAACCGAAAACGGATTCGAGTTTAGCGCATCAAAATCTATAGTTTTATTCAAAGGAGCATTTGGCTGCTGAACAATGTAATTGTCAAATACTGCCTTTTCGCATTCGTGATCGAAGTAAAACTCGAATCAAAAATTTTTTTGATACCGATAGAATTAGAGGTTAATTGTTGTACAATAGTTGCGCAAACCCATTTAACGACACGGAAAATGTGTAAACAAAAGACATATTTAAATTGTTCAGAACTAAATTAAAACATTCGATTTATTTTTATATTATTCAATCAAAAATAAAAATTGATCACAGTTGTCCTTTTATTCGTCTTCTTCGGATTCCGATTAAAATGAAAACATAAATATTGTAAGAAAAATATATACGAAATACTACAGTTGTTTTAAATTTGTCAACTAATCAGTGGGTAAAAATGTATTAATATAAAAAAATTGTATCCAAAATATTTCTTCTTAGGTAACAATAAATGCGTAATAGAAAAAAACGAGTTTAATTATATTTTTGGAGAACTTACTATCCCACTACCTATCAACATATCTGCCAAGGGGCATGATTAAAAAGATATTCCGGTTAACTATATTTAAAGCATTTGTGGTTCTTCACCCTTTTTAGACACGTAGACAGATAACACACTTATCATACCCATGGAGTGTGCAAATGATATATATATATATATATATATATATATATATGTATATATATATATATATATATATATATATATATATGTATATATATATATATATATATATATATATATATATATATGTATATATATATATATATATATATATATATATACGTATATTTATACATATATATATATATATATATATATATATATATATAATAAACTAATTTTTTGACATATTGTCATTGTACTATTATAATTTTATTTTTATTTTTTTATTTATTTATTTATTAGTAGTATTAATATACTTTGAGTATTACAATTTCATCTTATGTTCACAATATTAAATAATTTACTCTGTTTAACAATTTTTTATGAAAATAACAATTTTTTTTCTAAATAGATTAACATTGAGTTCATTCTTAATTTCATTTGGAATCATATTATATAAATTAAGTCCCTTGTAGAAAAGTGATTTCTGCATTGTATTAGTATCTGCACGCTGAAGTCTAAAATCACGAAAATTTCTTAGATAATATGGCTGTGTATCTCCCACATATCTGATTTGTTCAGTTAAATATTCTGGTGACCTATTTGTTTTCATTTTCTGGATGAAGAAAATTGTGTTTAGCTGTAACCTCTGCCTTATGTTAAGCCATTTTAAAGAATCTAGCATAGATCTTATTGGCGTGTATCTATTACATTTTAGTATTGAACGCATAGCCTTGTTTTGTAATTTCTGCAATCGTGTTATATGTTGGTCTGTACAGCATGTGAATATAATCGTTGATCCATATTCGAAATGTGGTTTAATTATCGTATTATATATATTTATTGCGGTTAATATTGTTACATTGTTTCTTATTCTTTTAAAAAACCCAATCTTTTTACCAATTTTCTTACAAATATATTCAATATGTTCTTTAAAATTTAATTCTTTATCAATAATGAAACCCAAGTATTTTATACTTTTCACTTTTTCTATTGTAACAGTATTGATTTCAATTGTAAAATTCGTGTTCATATTAATTTCCATAATTTTAGTTTTGTTTTCGTTAAGTTTTAATTTATTCATTTTAAGCCAGTTACTTATATTTAATATATCACTTTTTAGATTTTCGTAACACGTTAGTTCTGTTGTTGCTTCCGAAAAAATTAATGTATCATCTGCATACTGCACAATTTCGCATTTATCCAATATATTTTCCATGTCATTTATATATATAATAAAGAGAAGTGCTCCAAGTATGGATCCTTGTGGTACGCCAAAGTCATTTACTGCAGCGTTAGATATTTTGTTGTTAACATTTGTTTGTTGCCTGCGTTCAGTTAGATAAGATTGAAACCATTTTAGTTCTGTTCCTTCGATACCGTACTTTGACAATTTCTGTATTAATATATGTCTGTCTATAGTTTCAAATGCTCTCTTGAAGTCTAGGAATATTGCTAGTATTTTGTTTTCTTTCTGTTTAAATTTCCATCTATTTATAACATAATTTACTGCTGTTTCACATGAATAGTTTTTTCTAAAACCTGACTGGTATTTTGAAAGAATCTTATGATGTTCCATATATTCTTCCAATTGATTTTTAACTACCATTTCTATAATCTTTTCTAATGTCTTCATGGTGTTAATTGGCCTGAACTCGTCACAGCTTGTTGTATTATTAATTTTTTCAATTGGAAATACCATTGACTCTTTCCATTTGTTGGGAAATACGCCTGTTTGTAATGACTTATTTACTATGCTTAATACTATATCGCCAGTTATATTCCAATTGTCTAGTATTAACTTACTTGATATTTTTTTATAGTCAGGTTTTTTCTTTATGTTGTTAATAATATATTTAACTTCTTCTAGATTTATCGTACGAAACTTAAATTTATAATTCATCGCAGGTATTCTGTTTATATATTGCACGTCATCTATAGAGCATCTTATGTCTTTAATACTGTCTATGAAGTACTTATTGAAATTTTCAGCTATTTCTAATGTATCTTCGTATTCTATATTTTTAAATCTAACAGTTTTAATCACAGAGTTAGGTTTTTTTAAGACTAGTTGTTTGATTTTTGTCCACATTTCTCTTTGGTTCTTAGCATTATTTATATTATTTTGAATGTATATACTTCTTTCTTTCTCAATCTTTGATTTATATATATTTCTTATTATTTTATATTCATTCCATGCATTTCTCGAATTTACAGATATTGCAGCTTGGTATTTAAAAATTTTCTGTCTTTTTAAGATTCTGAGTTCGTTATTAAACCATATATTGTTGCATCTTTCATTTATCTTTTTTGTTATAGTAAAGTTTCTAATTGTGGTTTCTATTGATTGTTCAAATAAGTCTACACTATTGTTTAAATCATTAGTTCTTTGGTTTACATTGTTGATTTCATTATTTTCTAATATTGCACTTAGTTCATTGCTAAATCTGTTTTTATTGTATTTAAAGATGCTTACTTCTCTAGAGTTATTAAATTTCTTAATGCGCTCACATTCTATCAGAATGTCAATACAAGTATGGTCAGATATTTGATTATTTGTATTGTTTTTGGCGGAGATTTTTGGATTATTTGTTATTATGTAATCAATTAGCGTTTTTGAATTTTCAGTTATTCTTGTATAGTCGTTCAAAATTTGTTTAAGTCCATTATCGTAAATACTTGTCTCTAATTTGCTAGAATAGAAATCCTTCTTCCAATCTATATTAAAGTCTCCAGCTACTATTATATCGCAGTTAGTTTCACTTATCTCATCTATAATATTATGAAATATATCACAGAATTCTGCTTTGGATGCGCTAGGCGATCTATATAATATAACTAAAATAAATGATATTTGCTCCAACTTTGCTTTATATATGCTAACCCAATAGTTTGAATCCTTTATAATATCTTTAATTTTGATTACTTTCCAATGTTTTTTAAAATAAGCAATTATTCCGCCAGTTCTGGTTGAGTTGGATAAAGTATAGTAATGGTCATATTGTTCTATCTCTATTTCACTCTCATCTACTTCAGCTGTTTGATGTGTTTCACTCAGTATGATGAACTCAGGTTGCTCCTGTGTTGCTATTATTTCCAATTGACTTAAGTTATTGATTAACCCTTGAATATTTGTGTAAATTCCTTTTATATGCTGTAGTTGTTATGTAGTTAAACCCATTCGCCGTTTTTTTAGACCCAATTTATTTTTATAGACCGGGCACTCTCTGCTGTTTGTTGCGTGATTTTCCTCTAGATTTAAATTTAGCCTTTGATTTTCTTTTTTACAATTTACACACTTATTTATTTGGTCCTTATTACATTCTTTACTCCTATGGCTTCCATGGCATTTTAAACATACGTTATCATTTCTACATTCTGAAGATTTGTGGTTAAATCCTTGGCATTTAAAACATTGAATTATATTTGTACCATCAAATACCTTGCATCTATCCCATCCAATATTGAGTTTTTCAACAGCTAAAGCTTTGGAGTATGTTTCTTTGTCTGTTTTTAGTTTTGCACCAAATATTATTCTGTTATATCGTTTGATTTCGAATATTTTTATCACTTCAAGATGGCTATCTTTCATGATTTCATTTTGTTTCTTCAATTTTTGAACTATCTCTTCATTACTCAATTTAAAGTTTAAACCTGTTATTAAAATTTTCATATTAAAATCATTTGGTATTTTTACTTCATAGTCGTTACTAATTTGCGTTTGTATAGCCTCCTTTATTTTCTCACGCTCTTCGAAGTTTTCACTTTGTATTATTAAGGTACCATTTTTTCTGTTTTCAACATTCGTTATTTTAAAATCAATTGGATCTACTTTTTTATTTAAATCAGCTTTTGTTTTTTCCACACTTTGTTTCTCTTTTGGTTTAACTATTAGGGGAACATTTTTAGGTAAATCTGGCATTTTCATATTTGATTTTAAGGATTGCGCATATGATATTTTTGATGTTTTCCCGTTTTCTACTATTATTGTTTTCTTTATTTCGTTGCATACTTTAACATTGTTCTTTTCAATTGCTTCACATATTGTTTCTGTCTTCTTTTGCTCAATTTCATTTATGTTTCCATATAATTTTTTAATCTCTACAACATTTTTATCACATAATTTCTGAATATTGTCAATTTTTTTAAATCTTTCATCATATCTTTTTTCAATTGCTTCCAATAAGTTTTTAATTTCGTGTTCATTTTTTTTAAGTGCATTTTCAAATTCATGTTTGTATTCCAACAGTGTTTGTTTGTTTTTTTCAACAATATTTTGTATTTCCCGTAATTCAAGGTCTATATTTTGAATATACAGCATACAATCATTACATATGAACCTTACAAAATTATCTTCATCAATAATCTTTGCCGAGTATTGGTCTATTCCTGCACATTTCTTTGTAAAGTGATATAGTTTTTCGCAGACACCATTACATCTAATTCCACTTTCACCTCTTATGGCTGATCTGCATTTACTGCATTCAGCCATATTTACTTTACAATTTAAATCCGATGTATTTTAGTTTATTATTTCAGTTTTGTTTATTTTTTGATATGTTCCTTACAAAAAGAATAACGTATATTCTTTCTAACATTAATCAATATATTTTTATTGTTTTTTTAAATATTATTTTTGATTTTTAATACAGAGCTTTAAAATTTTTACTTGTTCACATGTGTATACATAAACGATATTTATTTGTTGGGTGGTTAAGCAATGTCTATATGCATTTCATTGGTGCTTCTTACCAAATCGTCAGTAGATTTCAACCACAGTCTTGCAAAGTTTCAAAGTTCTCAACTTATTAAAAGACTTTCAAAAACCACATGAGAATTATGTTAAATAAATTAACTATAAAAATTCACAAACAATTTTAAAAAATCACATTATAATAATTGTAGCAGGCTATGAAACTTATACTCAAAACTGAAATGCGTTGGGATTGGTGAGAGACTGAGAGTAACTTAGAGGTACAGTAAAATGAAAAAGTAAACGAAAAGCAAGAATGATAGGAAAAAAATAACATCACGTACACAAAGTGTTGAGGCCCAACTATAATGTGCTTAATCAAGCGTAGGCTACTGTCAAAACTCCACGAAAGGCTGTCAGATGCATATGCGAACATTTGTGTGGTATACTATACTTACAATCAGTTTCAAAGCAATGTACTTTCCCAAAAACTAATTTATAATATATATATATATATATATATATATATATATATATATATATATATAAACTATTAATAAATATATAAATATTTTCAACTTCTATAACAGGGATGTTAAATTAAGTTCGCGGAAAGCGAATACCGCAGGAATGAATAATTGCAATTTTCATATCGATCGATATTTCCTTCCGTGCGGAATCAATAATACCACCCATTGTTTCTTAGCGTGCATTCGCCTTTTGATTTTCAATTAAGTACATATTCTTGGGAATTGTCCTTTAAACCCTTATACTTTCTCGTGATGATTCGTTTTTTCTAAAATGTTACCACAAAATTCAAAGTGATAAATTATGGGTTGTTTTATAGTTCCTTTGTGCATTTCACTGAGGCTAATGAAGATCATCAGGGAACCCTTACCCAAAATTTCATGGAATATCTAAAGATAGTATTTCGTACTTCCCCTTTCATAAGTGAGAAGCCTAAAATAAATATCAAGCAGAAGTAAAGAACAACAACAACTTACAATTGTTTTATCGTAAAAACAATTTATTTAGAGTGCTGACAAACTACGTTGTTTTTGCGCGTGCACACGGTTTTTGAATTTTTAAATTAGTACATACTTTTGCGAATTGTAGTTTAAATCTCCTTAATATGAATTTCGTGCTGATTATTTTTCCCAAAATGTTACTAAAATATTTAAAGTTATCATTTGAGGGGGTTTAGCTAGTTCCTATTGGCATTTCACTTTCGTTCATTAGGGAACCTTTACCCAACATTTCTTAAAATAACTAAAATATTATTTCAAACTTCCACTTGAATAAGTGCGCTAGTTCCTATACGCATTTGACTTTGGCTAATGCTGATCATCAGGGAACCTTTACCCAATATTTCGTAGAATAACTAAAGATATTTATCTTAAACTTCCACATTATTAAATGAGAAGCTTAAAAACAAACATCAAAGTCATAACAAGAACTCACTGATCACCTTGCCTTTTAAATTTTCCAAGGTTTTTTTGACATGTAGTCGGCTGTACTGAATGTGTTTAATGCAATATATAGCAAAAGAAGATTCTAAATTAATAATGACCAGATGTGTGTCGAAGATGCCACTTTATCTGCCCGACATCAGCGCTAATGAGTGTATTTTTAAGTCTAGACGTGTTAATATCACTGAGTATTGTTCTGCAATTAATAAAAACGTTGAAGAATATATAAAAAGTTTTTTTATGTAGAAGACTAAAAGCGTAACAATATGTGTACATCCTACCTAATGTGTGCCAATCACAGTTACAGCATCCGTGTGAAGTCCAAGACGCAGAATATATCGGAAAGTATTCACTATGGGATGCTTTAAGTAAAATCGATGATGAAGTACATAGTTGAACGCCGAGACTTAAAATTTAATACTTTATTAGTTAGTATTTACATTAGATATATGACTAGTTCTTGTAGGCAACGATTCACAAGTAATAAACATGCTTCAACTAAAACAGGGATATAACATAGATGTGAAAGAACAGTTTTTCTGTTCAAATATATAAAGTGACGAGAAGATTAGATAAACAAAGACAGTAGTACAATGTCTATCTACATATATTACATATATAGCAGAAAAATTTACATTCCCGTTTGTACACGTATAATCTGAAAAGATTCGCAAAAAATTTTTTTTATATAACAATATTTTGTAATATCCTTGCAGCATGTATTAGTGTTGTCAAGCATAAAACCTGAACCACAATAAGCTTTTTATTATTATTATTATTATTATTATCATTATTATTATAGTATATATATATATATATATATATATATATATATATATATAATATATATATATATATATATATATATATATATAATAATAATATATATATATATATATATATATATATATATATAAATAAATATATATATATATATATATATATATATAAATATATATATATATATATATATATATATATATATATAATAATATAGTATATTATTATTATTATAGTATTAGCGTAGGGCTGCCATACATATATGTATATAAAAAAACAAGCACACCAGCATAAAAAATGTAAGTAATTTGCTTGGAAACCACGGCACCTTATCTCTTCTGAAAAACAAATACAAAGCCACATATAACACTGCTTTGCAAAAAATAACTTTTTGTCTCTCCTTTAAATAAAACTATGTGCACTATATGGATTTTGATGCGCGAAACTCGAATCCGTTTTCGGTTTTTTTCCATCAGGTAAAGAGTTTTTTATGGGCGTGGCAACTTTGTGCCCCTAAATTAGCCAGGTACGTAGACATATTTCACCCTAACTCGGGAACGAGTAATCCGATTTTAAAAAGTAAAACACCAGAAGATGTTTAACAAGAACCATGCAAAATATCCTTGTACTTTTGTTCCTTTATCTGTTCACCTAACAAAATGCTATCGTCACGCATATAAAAGGTTGGTAGCATTACAACATTGGGTACCTGCGGTAAATTGTAAATAAAATCTAAATTTTAAAACCGATTTTTGTGGTTTATAGCTTCTTATTTCTAAGATCTGTAACTATTAGATAAAGGAGCAAATTGTTCAATATTTGCTTTAAATTTTTTTAAATTCCATTTTTAACCTGAAAAAATTAAGAATTTTGCAGGAAAAAAAATTTTTTTTCGATTAATGTCTCAATATTTTCAAAACGAAAAAAGATAAAGAAGAACTGTATTTGTCTAAAATAAAAACAATTTTGTTAAACATCTCTGGTGTTTTACTTTTTAAAATCGGATAACTCGTTCCCGAGTTAGGGTGAAATATGCCTACGTACCTGGCTAATTTAGCGGCAAAAAATTGCCACGCCCATTAAAATAATCTGGACCTGATGGAAAAAAAACCGAAAACGGATTCGAGTTTAGCGCATCAAAATCTATAGTTTTATTCAAAGGAGCATTTGGCTGCTGAGCAGTGTAATTGTCAAATACTACCTTTTCGCATTCGTGATCGAAGTAAAACTCGAATCAAAAATTTTGTTGATACCGATAGAATTAGAGGTTAATTGTTGTACAATAGTTACGCAAACCCATTTAACGACACGGAAAATGTGTAAACAAAAGACATATTTAAATTGTTCAGAACTAAATTAAAACATTCGATTTATTTTTATATTATTCAATCAAAAATAAAAATTGATCTCAGTTGTCCTTTTATTCGTCTTCTTCGGATTCAGATTAAAATGAAAACATAAATATTGTAAGAAAAATATATACGAAATACTACAGTTGTTTTAAATTTGTCAACTAATCAGTGGGTAAAAATGTATTAATATAAAAAAATTGTATCAAAAATATTTCTTCTTAGGTAAGAATAAATGCGTAATAGAAAAAAACGAGTTTAATTATATTTTTGGAGAACTTACTATCCCACTACCTATCAATATATCTGCCAAGGGGCATGATTAAAAAGATATTCCGGTTAACTATATTTAAAGCATTTGTGGTTCTTCACCCTTTTTAGACACGTAGACAGATAACACACTTATCATACCCATGGAGTGTGCAAATGATATATATATATATATATATATATATATATATATATATATATATAAATATATATACGTATATTTATACATATATATATATATATATATATATATATATATATATATATATATATATAATAAACTAATTTTTTTACATATTGTCATTGTACTATTATAATATGAAACTTATTTGTTGGGTGGTTAAGCAATGTCTATATGCATTTCACTGGTGCTTCTTACCCAATCGTCAGTAGACTTCAACCACAGTTTTGCAAAGTTTCAAACTTCTCAACTTATTAAAATACTTTCAAAAACCATCTGAGAATTATGTTAAATAAATTAACTATAAAAATTCACAAACAATTTCAAAAAATCACATTATAATAAGTGTAGCAGGCTATGAAACTTTTACAAACAAAAACCAACAAACAACTTTTATTCGATACGATTCTATTTTATTTTTCTATACCTTTATACAATTAGAAATTCCTTGGATAACAATGAAAGTATTTATAAGGCAAAATGAAAAATAAAATCTCAATTGAATTGTAAATAAACAAATTTTTTGACATATTGTCATTGTACTATTATAATATGAAATTTATTTGTTGGGTGGTTAAGCAATGTCTATATGCATTTCATTGGTGCTTCTTACCAAATCGTCAGTAGACTTCAACCACAGTTTTGCAAAGTTTCAAACTTCTCAACTTATTAAAAGACTTCCAAAAACCATCTGAGAATTATGTTAAATAAATTAACTATAAAAATTCACAAACAATTTTAAAAAATCACATTATAATAAGTGTAGCAGGCTATGAAACTTATACAAACCAAACCCAACAAACAACTTTTATTCGATACGACTCTATTTTATTTTTCTATACCTTTATACAATTAGAAATCCCTTGGATAACAATGAAAGTATTTATAAGGCAAAATGAAAAATAAAATCTCAATTGACTTGTTAATAAACTAATTTTTTGACATATTGTCATTGTACTATTATAATATGAAATTTATTTGTTGGGTGGTTAAGCAATGTCTATATGCATTTCATTGGTGCTTCTTACCAAATCGTCAGTAGACTTCAACCACAGTTTTGCAAAGTTTCAAACTTCTCAACTTATTAAAAGACTTCCAAAAACCATCTGAGAATTATGTTAAATAAATTAACTATAAAAATTCACAAACAATTTCAAAAAATTACATTATAATAAGTGTAGCAGGCTATGAAACATATACAAACCAAACCCAACAAACAACTTTTATTCGATACGACTCTATTTTATTTTTCTATACCTTTATACAATTAGAAATCCGTTGGATAACAATGAAAGTATTTATAAGGCAAAATAAAAAATAAAATCTCAATTGAATTGTTAATATTATACTATTATAATATGAAATTTATTTGTTGGGTGGTTAAGCAATGTCTATATGCATTTCATTGGTGCTTCTTACCAAATCGTCAGTAGACTTCAACCACAGTTTTGGAAAGTTTCAAACTTCTCAACTTATTAAAAGACTTCCAAAAACCATCTGAGAATTATGTTAAATAAATTAACTATAAAAATTCACAAACAATTTCAAAAAATTACATTATAATAAGTGTAGCAGGCTATGTAACTTATACAAACCAAACCCAACAAACAACTTTTATTCGATACGACTCTATTTTATTTTTCTATACCTTTATACAATTAGAAATCCCTTGGATAACAATGAAAGTATTTATAAGGCAAAATGAAAAATAAAATCTCAATTGAATTGTTAATAAACTAATTTTTTGACATATTGTCATTGTACTATTATAATATGAAATTTATTTGTTGGGTGGTTAAGCAATGTCTATATGCATTTCATTGGTGCTTCTTACCAAATCGTCAGTAGACTTCAACCACAGTTTTGCAAAGTTTCAAACTTCTCAACTTATTAAAAGACTTCCAAAAACCATCTGAGAATTATGTTAAATAAATTAACTATAAAAATTCACAAACAATTTCAAAAAATCACATTATAATAAGTGTAGCAGGCTATGAAACTTATACAAACCAAACCCAACAAACAACTTTTATTCGATACGACTCTATATATATATATATATTTATATATATATATATATATATATATATATATATACATATATATTTTATATATTTATATATATATATATATATATATATATATATATATGTACATATAAATGTTAATTAAAAGCAACATGGAAAAAGTAATATCGATGATTAGATAGATACTCGTCTCGTTCCTAAATTGCACTCCAATGACAGAGTTACTACCCTGTACATACACATACGCATCGGTTACAAAAGATGACTATTAGTTTACCTGCTTCAAGATACCCATTATGTCTATTTTCCCCAGGAAAAAGTTTTGTGATTTTAAAACTTTACATATCAGCAAAATATTTATTGAAAAAAAGAAAATCTAATATGAAGTCCCTACCTTTTCCCCAGGAGAAAGTTTTGTGATTTTAAAACTTTACATATCAGCAAAAATATTTATTGAAAAAAAGAAAATCTAATATGAAGTCCGTACCTTAAAAATACACTAAACTATTAATAAATATTTACTGATTTGTAATAATATATGTATATTCCGACAGGGAATGAAAAAAGAACTAAACTGGCTTATAACTCTCATCTTTATATAATAAATTAAAAGTTTAAAGAATAAGCATCACTTACAGAGTTTAAGAATTAGATAAATACAATTAATCCACGACGGTTGATATGGTAGGCCCAGCAGTCAATGCGTTTTGTGTGATGTAAGTTGTTGTTTTTCTTATATGTATTTCTCTTGTTTTCTTAAACCTGTTTTATGAATGAAATGATAATTTTAATGTTACGCTTTAATCACTAAAGATAAGATATTCAAAAAAAGAAATAACAAGTAAAAGTGCTATATTCGGCTGTGCCGAATCTTATATACCTTTCACTAACGTAGGTCTGGCATTATATATATTTTTATGTACCGATTTTGTTCTTTCTAAGTTGTAAAATAGTTTTAGCCAGAAAAGAATATACAACGTCACATATCTCTCTTGGCCTAGTATTTTCGAAAGCGAATAAAAATTTTTAGAAATCCTTTTATTTTTCCTGTGCGGTGACAATTAAATACCAAGAATTCCCCCGTTTCAGTAATTATTATTTTTTAGAATTTTAATCTATCATTTCACATACAAAATGGTATAGCTATATATATTTTAAAATTAATTTACTATATAAAAGATAAAAAACATATTAATATAAAGATTAATAACAAACAAATTCAAATAACACAAAAATTTTAAACAATTTCTTAATCACTAAAATAAGTTTCTGAGATATGTTCCATTTGTAGGGTATACTAATAGATTCCACTAATAGTGTAAAAAATCCTTAAAGTTATTTTTTTGTTTATTATCTATTAATGAAATACTTCTAAAGCGTTTTTCATAACATATTAGGTGCAATTGTGAAGCTATTTAACTTTTCTGTTTAAAAAAACTGTATGACTGTACTTGCAAATATCACTCGTATATTCTTCTGTATATGATAAAATAATGAATTTGATAGAAATGAATATAAGTAGCGGTGTAAGCAATTTTTTTTTCAAAGAGAATTAATGACAACGGAAAAGTTAGCAATCCAGGTAATGAAAAAAGCAGACAAAGATGTTATCATTAATTTTACAGCTTTAATAAATTTACAGTTTGCTCAATTTAAAAATATACATATTTGTTCTCGTTTTTTTATACCCTTCACAAAAAGTGAAAGGGTATATTTAGCTTTATCATTCCGTGTGTAATTTCTTCGATATCAATATACGACCCCATAAGGTATATATATTCTAGATCCTATGAATAGCGATAACGATTGAGCGATGTCCGTCTGTCTGTGCGTGAAATCGGTTTTCATAAGCCCCCAGAAGAGCTAGAGAATTCAGACCAATAGGGAAGACGGTTCCAGAGTTGGGAAGTTTACACCTATTTTTCAACGCAAAATTCACACCAAAAACCAATTATTTTTTTGTTTACTTGTAAATTTAACCTATTTTATGCTTTTGGACTCAATTGTCTATTTGAAACTAAAAAAAAAAATTCTAAGGGATGGAAAATAAAACAGTTGTTTTTGCACATTCAGTATTTTGTGGCACATATAATAACTAAAATTTTTAACAATTTTAGTTTTTCTAAAATAAAACCGTTTTATACATTATGAAATTTAAATTTTTTTACATTAAAATGACCAAAAATCAACTTCCGTCGTTTTTCTTGGTTAAAATTATTTTTTATTCTGGCAAAACATAATTGGTAACAAAAATTTAAATAAAACCAAAAATGGTTACAAATTTGTAGTTTTTCCTAAATAAAACCGCTTTATACATCATGAAGACTTGCATAGATGAAAAATTTTAAAAAAATTCTCATTCAGGGTTAGAAAATTTTTATTTGGTATCAAATATGTTAAAAAATCAAAATTTCGATTGCAGGATTGGATACTGCAATATTTTGTGGTACATGAAACAGACAAAAGTGGTTACAAGTATGTAGTTTTTCTTATATAAAAAAAATTTTTGCCTCATTAAGTGTTTCCTTGGTAAAAAAAACAAAAGAATTGAATTTTTGCTTCTAGGGATCGGAAATTTAAATTTTCTTATGCCTAAAAGTAACCAAAAAGACAAGTAAAGTCGTTTATTTCCTTATAATTACATTTTTTAGTTTACAAAACAAAAATTTGGTTTCAAAATTTAAAATATATCAAAATTTTAATTGCAGGGATGGATAACTGCAATATTCTGTGATACCTGAACGTGACCGAAATGGTTACAAATTTTAAGTTTTTTTAAACACGTTGGTAAAAAAACAAACAAAAAATTAATTTTCGCTTCCAGGGATGGGAAACTAAAATTTTTGTGTGCTTAAAAGTAACAAAAAGCAACTAACGTCATTTATTTTTATTAATTAAAACTATTTTTAATTCAGGAAAAGAGAAATTTGCATCAAATATTTAAAACCGTCATAGTTTCGTTTTCAGGGGTGGAATTTTATGCAACAACCTGCTTCGTCCGAGAATTTTTCAAATTGTGGACAAAAAGGGAACCTATTTTTATGAAAGAGTATATGTATATACATGTTTATATATACACCACAGACGTACATGTTTATATATATATATATATATATATATATATATATATAGGTGATTTATATTGTTTTCAATATGTTGCACTACACACGAATAGCAGGAAATATGCTCTATATCAAAAGAAAATTTTTGATTGTGACAAAATGCAACCATCTTGGTATATCAATGGCTGAGGTCAGCTATCTGATATCTACCAATACATCGTAGAGGATACTGCGAATCTTACCTCGATTTTTACATACATCATATTTTGGCTTTCGCCATGTTGCTTAATATATGATTTTTCCTATAGACAGTTTCGCCTTTTTGGAATTATATTGGGTGAACTCTTAGATTATAGAATTTAGGTGATTTTTCGTGGGCTTTGTTTACATTTATCTGAATTTGACTACTACCTTTTTGTAGCGCTTTTTCGTTTGTTGCAATTTCAAAGTCTTCGCCCTAGCTTATCTAATGTCTTATAGACAGAGCCATATTGCACCATGTTTTGCCTAAATATTATTATTTCTCTGTTTGCCCGTTCTGATGCACTTGACTGGGGGCATCAAAACCTGTTCTAATGTGTTCGATTTCATATAGTGAAAAATAATTCTTCATCTCAGTATATATTTTGGGGGTTTTTAAACTCTTTAATTTAATTATGTGCTAGTTCTTTTTTTTTCAAAATCTTATTAAAAAATTTATAGTGATCAGTTGAGGGGTTTTTGCTAGTTGCTGTGCGCATTTCACTGGGGAACCTTTACCCAACATTTCTTAGAATAACTAAAGACATTTATTTCATACATCCACTTTACTAAGTGAGAAGCTTTCAAACAAATATCAAAGTCACAACAAGAACTACTGATCACTTTTCCTTTTACCACCTTTTGATTTTCTTACGTTGGTTTTTTGCCGACTCATATTGTAGGTGTAAGAGAAATAAAGAACAACAACTGATAATTGTTTTAATATAAAAACAATTTATTATAGTGTTGACAATATAAGTTATTTTATTTTGCACCTCAAGTGATCACTTTCAATTTTTTAATAAGATTTTGGGAAAAAAGAACTAGCACATAATTAAAATTAAAGAATCCTTCATCTCGTTTGAAACGGATTGTTTAGCGTTGTCACTGTGAAAATATTTAGGTACGCCAAAAGTTGGGAAAATTTCCGATTGCAAATATAAAACTACATTGTCACATTTAGTTAGATGGTCCAAACAGATGAATATTATGGAATTCTTTCCTTTAGCACTAAGCAATTACAAAAAAAGTCTTTCTAAGGGCCTATTAGTTTGAAATTGTTTTCCCATAAGTGTTCTTGAAATTTGATATGTATAATAAGTTTTTGCAAGGCCGCCGTGATATGAAATTGCTGAGTCATGAGCTGCTTTACTTGCACTTACTGATAGGAAAGTGGGTATCCACAATCGCTATATATCATTTTCTTCGTGGTCATGACCAATCCTAAACCTTGCACATTTGTAGACTAACTTTGCAGAACCAATCAAATTTTGTAGTAAGTCATTTTTCTCAGCTATTGTTTTTCTAAGATTCCTGTACTCTTTATTATCGAAATCAGGCAAGGTTATATCAAGCTCAAGAGGTACATACATCGGTAGTGTTGCTTCTTCTATGTTAATTCCAGATAAACAATCGGGGATCACGCTTAGGGACCTTATCTGTGTTCGATTTGCAAATCGTATCCTTGAAAATCGGCCACTCCAGTCCTTTTGAGACATCAGCCATTTCCTCGAAGAATGGTGTGTAATTATTTCAAGTTCTGAACCCTCTACATATGGTCTAAAGCGGTGAACGTAAACGATTGCAGCTACAAACTCAAGGGCGGTAACTGTATAGTTTTTTTGAGACTTGTTCGGGGGTGCTCATTGCCATCATCATCGTACTTGAACAATACACCTCGTTCACCTACGTTTGAGGCAACGCATTGAGTTATAAATTTGCGTTAAAGTTTGGCTGTAGCAATATCGGTGCAGACCACAAAGCCTCTTTTAGCTCCGTAACGAATATTTGAGCTGCTTCTGATAAAGAAAATGGTTTGCTTGTCTTCTTTGGACAGTCCGTGAGTGGACCAGCTAGATCAGTAAAGTTGCTTATAAAGGCCCTACAATATTTCTTAGGTAGTGAATTTTGCGCTGACAAAACTACTTTTCTCTACATATATCGTATAACTTCGCAGATTTTAGACAATTAGCTACATTTCTCGAAAGCCCCATATGTGTTTCAAAATCAGCGCTCCATACAAGTAAATCATCTAAATAGATAAATACATTTTCACATAAACAAGAAGGAATTACTTTATCTATTAGCTTAATCATAATTTGGGGACCATCACGTAGCCCAATTGGAATATACTTGAAGGATTATAGTGGTTTCCCTGTTACAACAAATGCAGTTTTTTTTAGAAGATTAGGTCACTCTTATTTGCAGAAAGGCGTTCTTTTTAAATTAATACCAGATATGTAATTGGTGTCTTTGAGCATACTCAGTATGCTCTTAAAAATGCCCTTATCTTTTTTTGTTACGGAGTTTAACTTTCTGGAATCAATGCCGAGCCGAACTTTGCCTGACTTGAGTACTAACACGAGTGGTGAACACTAAGGCGAATTTGACTTCTCTATTACTCCGATATTCAAAAGCCGTTCTATTTTATTGTACGCCTCCTCTTGCCGTGGTGGTGACAAAGGATAATGGCGACATATAATATAGACTGCATCTCCTATATCTGTATGGTCTTCTATCAATGAAGAAAACTCTAGAATAATATTTTCTAATGAGAGTTTTTGATCTGATGCAAGATCGTGATTTTTTTTCTTTTTGTTTGCTGTATGCCGATTCAGTTATCAATGAAGAAACAAACGTCCCGAAATATGAGGGTACTAGATAAAATACGATTTCTTTAGTTATACTTTTGAAATGGACACGAATGAAAACGAACTAGCCGAACTCCAAAAATTATTTGAAAGTGAAAGTCACACGGCTGAAATATTTAAACTTTGTCCAGAAGACCTTATAGAGTGGTATACAATCCCACCAAGATCTCCTCACTTTGGCGGCATATGAGGGGCCGCCGTAAAACAGACCAAACATCACTTAGTACGAGCAGTGGTCAATTCAACTTTAACGTTTGAAGAGATGACTACAGTTACTGTACAAATTGAAGCAATACCTCTAACACCCCTGTCGTCTGATCCAAATGATTTTGAGGCGCTCACACCAGGCCATTTTCTGATTGGTCAGCCCTTGACTTCCTTCGCGGAACGTGACATTTTTAATATTAAATACAGTCGTTTACAACGCTTCCCAATGCTGCAACAGCTAGGAATAGGTGAGCAAAAGAATATCTGCACTTAAATGAACCATAAATAACACGCCATTAAATCCAAATGCCCTTATCGTAGTACAAGATGACAATATGCCACCTTACAAGTGGGCTTTAGCCAGAATTATTTGAACTATACCTAAACATGGTGGGGTGCATCGTGTAGCAGAAATAAAAACTCAGAGTGGACTCTACAAACGTGCCATTACCAAACTATATACATTACCGTATATTAAGGAGACCGGCATGTTAAATGCAAACATTATTTATTAAACATTACATAATTCTTTGTTCTTTTTTTTATTTTCCTTAATTCCTTATATACATTAACTTGTTTGACTACTAATTGAATACCTTATGTATCACTACTGGTAGTTTAATTTTGGTACTTGCCTTGTACGGTACAGTAACAAATAAATATGTATTTTAACTTTGAGTTAAAAATAACAAAGTTTTCTTTTAATTTAAAACATATTAAAGTGGAAACTTTACAATATGCATATAAACATATATATATATATATATATATATATATATATATATAAATGTAAATATATATATTTAAATATATATATATATATATATATATATATATATGTATATATATATATATATATATATATATATATACTATTTATAACTCAAGAACCGCTGTACCGATATGGCTAAAAATTGGTGGGTAGGTAGCTAAGAGCCAGGAGACGTACATAGGATACTGTTTATCCCGTTCGAAAGCGTTTCCGTGTGACTTGACATATAAAGTCAGTCACTATAAAACGCGGTATAACGAAAACGCATCAGACTTGGAATAACAAAGCGCAAATGACAGCTAAGTAATGATTATAAATCTGATTTTTTAAAGAAATCAATGTATTTGAGTTTTGAAATAAATTTTTAGGTGAATTGAAGTGAAGTTTAATTAACAATGCTGCGAACGAGACGATCGAATCTTTCCCGACAAAGCCGTAATGAAAGAAGGATACGAAACACTGCAAATGGAAGGACTGAAGAAGAACAAGAAATTGCACGTGAAAAGCGCCGAGTAAGTATGGCTCGACTTCGTGCTTCTCAATCACAACAGCAAAGTGAGGCAGCCCGTGAAATGGCTCGGTTGGCAATGCAAAATCGTCGAGCGAACAACAGAGGTCAACAAATAGATAATTTGCGACGCAGAACAAGAGATTTATGAAGTGCTGATTTGAATCGAGCAGCGTTTCGACACGATTGCAGCAATGATTACAGCTTGCACCGTAGCGTTTGCATTGGGCAAATGGACGTTGTTAGCGAGTATTGTGGTGCATTAAAGCTTTCCGGAGACACGCCCGGATTATGCTGGCTTAGTGGTAAAGTGAAATTGCCATTGTTGCCTCCGCCACCTGAGCCATTGAATTCATCGCTCTGTGGCGAAACACCAGAATCACTCCATTTCCTAGCAAACACTCAAAAATAAAATGGTTGTTTCTTAATGTCGTCAGTTGGGGCAGATTCATATTATCGAAGAACGAGGATCTAATCCGACATTTAAGGTATTTATATACAGCATTTAAGGTATTTATATTTTAAATAGAATATTGTTAAAAATTAACTTACTTTACTTATTCGTACTATTATATTTGCTAATTCTGAACTCTTTTCTCCCACTGGTTCTTATTTTGCAGATACAAGGACAGATTCACCATCGAATTGGATCAATACTACCTATCGAAGATACACAGCATACATTTTAAAAATATATTTCATGGGCAACATGGAAGAACAACTGGAAAGACGACGACAGATCAATACAGGAATGAAGCGAGCAATTCTTCAAAATAAGATCATTGGAACAATGCATTCACTTAAATCTATTGACTGCGTCACAAATGAAGATAAGGCCACAAACTACCCAATTGAATTTTTAAACTCCTTGGATGTGCCTGGCTTACCACGCACAATTTACGCCTAAAAGTTAGGTCCGTAGTAATTATGCATCGAAACTAACCGACCAAAACTGTGCAAAGGTACGCGTTTGGGGGTTAGAAAATTGATGAATAATGTAATTTACGCGACGATACTGAAAGGAAAATTCAAAGGTGAGGAAGTTCTCATTCCGAGGATCCCGATGATCCCAGCCGATATGCCGTTTGAGCTTAAAAGACTTCAATTTCCGATTCGTCTGGCATTTGTCATGACCTTCAAAAAATCATAAGGCCAATCTTTATATGTTTGTGATTTGAATCTAGAATATCTATGTTTTTCAATTATATGTGGCATGTTCACGGGTCGGAAGACCATGTGCGTTGTTTGTTTTTGCGCCTGATAATAAAACAAAAAATTTTGTGTATCACAACTTACTTATGTGAGGAGCAACCTATATACTAAAGTACAGAAACAATAATGAATGATTAATGTAGGTAGTTAATTTTTTTTGTATTTTCTAATAAAAAATAAATTAGTAAACTCAAAAATTTGTTTATTTATTGCCTTTAAAGCGGAACAGGGTTCGCCAGCTCAGCTAGTATATATATATATATATATATATATATATATATATGTATGTATGTATATATGTATGTATGTATATATATATATATGTATATATATATATATATTTATATAAATGTATATATACATATATATACATATGTACATATATATACATATATATATATATATATATATATATATATATATATATAAATTATATATATATATATATATATATATATATATATAAATATATATACATATATATATATATATATATATATATATACATATATATATATATATATATATATATATATATATATGTATATATAATATACAAATATATATACATATATTTATATAGTTTGTTTTGATATATATATATATATATATATATATATATATATATATAATATATATATATATATATATATATATATATATGTATATATATATATATATATATATATATATATATTTATATTTATATATATATATGAAATTTATTTGTTGGGTGGTTAAGCAATAAATAAATATATATATATATATATATATATATATATTTATTTATATTTATATTTATATATATTTATATAATATATATATATATATATATATATATATATATATGTATATATATATATATATATATATATATATATATATTTATATATATATATATATGTATATATATATATATATATATATATTTATATATATGAAATTTATTTGTTGGGTGGTTTTGTAGGTGGATATATATATATATATATATATATATATATATATTTATATATATATATATATATATATATATATATATATATTATATATATATATATATATATGTATATATATATATATATATATATATATATATATATATTTATATATATATATATATATATATATATATTTATATATATATATATATATATATATATATATTTATATATATATATATATATATATATATATATATTATATATATGTATATATATATATATATATATATATATATATGTATATATATATATATATATTTATATATATATATATATATATATATATATATATATTTATATATATATATATATATATATATATATTTATATATAATATGAAATTTATTTGTTGGGTGGTTAAGCAATGTCTATATGCATGTCATTGGCGCTTCTTATCAAATCGTCAGTAGACTTTAACTACAGTTTTGCAAAGTTTCAAACCTCTCAACTTATTAAAAGACTTCCAAAACGCATCTGAGAATTATGTTAAATAAATTAACTATAAAAATTCACAAGCGATTTCAAAAAATCTCATTATAATAAGTGTAGCGGGCAAGGAAACTTATACAAACCAAAACCCAACAAACAACTTTTATTCGATATTTCGATATTTTATTTCATATTACAATAGTACAATGACAATATGTCAAAAAATTACTTTATTAGTATATATATATATATATATATATATATATATATATATATGAAATTTTTTTGTTGGGTGATTAAGCAATAAATATATATATATAAATATATATATATATATATATATATATATATATATATATATATATATATATATGTATATATATATATATATATATATATATATATATATGTATATATATTTATATATATATATATATATATATATATATCTATATATATATATATATAATTTATATATATATATATATATATATATATATATATAGACATATATATATAGATATATATATATATATATATATATATATATATATATATATGTATATATATGTACATATGTATGACTCTATCTGAAACACCGAATCTATCACACATCATATCAAAATTTAAGGCATAGTATCTTTGAGTATAATGACATGGTCTCATATGAACAGTCTGGAGTCTGGAGCTTCTGGAACTTCTGTTGTTGCTTCATTTTCATCTTCATCTATGTGTAATTCAGGTGGTTCGTATCTTGAATCATCGGTACCAGTTGTGAGTATTGGTATTGTTGTAGCTACTTCTTCAACGTCTTCCATATATTCAGGTATCGTGAATTTGCTATCGTTATGCTGGTCCATCATAAATTCTTTTAGATGTTCTGGAATCAATCCACACAAGCATTCTGTTGTTTTTAATTTGCAATAAATATGAAATAATTTGTTTATTGAATCAACAAATGCTTTAAACTCATCTCTTTTGTTTCTAGGTTGTACATGTTTCTGGTAATTATCAAGCAAACCAGTTAATTTTTTTAAAACACTCTTTCTATTAATGGTTTCAATATTTAATTTACACTAAATTTGGCTCAATTTATTTGTTACGTGAGGAATAAAATTTTTATACGAGAACATTTTGTTTTTAAATTTAGCACGATCACGTAAAAAAAATATTTTAAAATGTTGCATTCAGTAGGCAAACTAAGATAATTTAAATCACTTGATAAACCAACAACAACAATATCTTGATGAGGCATGTTAGTCAATCTATAGTCAAAATTTGTTGATGTTGTTGCTTCCATTTGCGAAGACAACGCAAACGATGTTGATGGTTCTTAAAAAAATTTATAATAATAAAAGTTGTTGGGGAAATTATCTGAACTTTATTAAAGAAGAGACGTAGGGAATTTAAAGAATGTAAAGATTCCTAGAAATCCGCTTTGAACGGAAATAGTTTGTTTTGATATATATATGTATATATATATATATATATATATATATATATATATATAATATATATGAAATTTATTTGTTGGGTGGTTAAGCAATAAATATATATATATATATATATATATATATATATATATATATTTATATTTATATTTATATTTATATTTATATTTATATTTATATTTATATATATTTATATAATATATATGTATATATATATATATATATATATATATATATATATATATATTTATATAAATACTAATAAACTAATTTTTTGACATATTGTCATTGTACTATTATAATATGAAATTTATTTGTTGGGTGGTTAAGCAATGTCTATATGCATTTCACTGGCGCTTCTTATCAAATCGTCAGTCGACTTTAACCACAGTTTTGCAAAGTTTCAAACCTCTCAACTTATTAAAAGACTTCCAAAAAGCATCTGAGAATTATGTTAAATAAATTAACTATAAAAATTCACAAACGATTTCAAAAAACCTCATTATAATAAGTGTAGCGGGCTAGGAAACTTATACAAACCAAACCCAACCAACAACTTTTATTCGATATGATTCTATTTTATTTTTCTATACCTTTATACAATTAGAAATCCCATAGAAAAATAAAATAGAGTCATATCGAATAAAAGTTGTTTGTTGGGCTTAGTTTGTATAAGTTTCATAGCCTGCTACACTTATTATAATGAGATTTTTTGAAATCGTTTGTGAATTCGTATAATTAATTTATTTAACATAATTCTCAGATGGTTTTTGGAAGTATTTTAATAAGTTGAGAGGTTTGAAACTTTGCAAAACTGTGGTTGAAATCTACTGACGATTTGGTAAGAAGCGCCAATGAAATGCATATAGACATTTCTTAACCACCCAACAAATAAATTTCATATTATAATAGTACAATGACAATATGTCAAAAAATTTGTTTATTAGTATTTATATATATATATATATATATATATATATGAAATTTATTTCTTGGGTGGTTAATATATATATATATGTATATATATATATATATATATATATATATATATATATATATATAGATATGTATAGATATATATATATATATATATATATACATATGTATATATATGTACATATGTATATATATGTATATATACATTTATATATATATATATATATATATATATATACATATATAAATATACATATATATATATATATATATATATATATATATATATACTAGCTGAGCTGGCGAACCCTGTTCCGCCTTAAAGGCAATAAATAGACAAATTTGTATGTCGTGTACAAAGCACTGCATCTCTAGCCATTTTTGATTTATCCATAATAACAAGATTACCATGAACATCTCTAAAACTTATATCTTCGAATAAAGCTGTTTCTAAACATGAAGCGACTCTATCTGAAACACCGAATCTATCACACATCATATCAAAATTTAAGGCATAGTATCTTTGAGTATAATGACATGGTCTCATTTGAACAGCTGCTTCTGGAACTTCTGTTGTTGCTTCATTTTCATCTTCATCTATGTGTAATTCAGGTGTAATTCAGTTTCTGTATGTGTATTGTTTTATGAGTTATAGCCATTTTAGTGAACATTGCAATCATTTCGAAATATTTAAGTTTATATTTGAAAAACTGACATACAATTCCTTTTTAAGTTCATTACAATTAAATTTTGGCGAAAACACGAATTCAATTTATATACTTAGCTATTCTAAATCACAACTTCGGAGATCTATGAAATAAATTACATATAAATACAACACTAAAAACATGAATATTTATATTCATTATTCACAGCCCACGTCGTTTGCATGAGTACGCTCAGGATGCAATGACTTATGTGCGTCATTACGGTCGACCAGGTTTATTTATAACATTTACATGTAATCCGCACTAAAGATAATTTATTCGCTGGTCAAAGTCCTACCGACCGCCATGATATCACTTTCCGTGTTTTTAAGCAGAAATTGAAAGCGCTTATGGGTTTTAGCGTGAAATCTAAAGTGTTTGGTGACTTGGAGTTCTGGATGTATTCTATGGAATGGCAAAAGCGTGGTTTGCTACACGACCACATTTCAATATGGTTGGTGAATAAAATTACATCGCATGAAGTTGACAATGTTATATGTTCTAAAATTCCAGATCGAGTAAGTGATCCTGAATTATATGATGTTGTTGTGAAAAATATGATACACACAATTAATACCTGTGAGGCAATTCCAGTGAAGGACAGACATTATCCTGTCTTGCCAGCTGTGCAGGAGTTGATGTATGCCAAGCTGGATAGGATGCTTGATATGGGAGGCATAGAGCCGAGCGATAGTCCTTGGAGTCACCCGGTTGCTGTCGTCCGTAAGGGCCCGAAGAATCGACTGTGCTTAGACACTCACAAGCTAAATGCTCTTTCTAGCAAGGGCTCCTATCCGCTTCCACATATCGAGGGTCTGCTCAGTCGGCTAGGGGATACATATTTCATCTCAAGTGTCGATTTGAAAGATATCTTCTGGCAGATTCCTCTAGTACGTTATATTGTAGGTGGTGGCAAACTGAGGGCAGATCCGGACTATACGTCAGGTCAGAAGCTTTATGGGGGCCTCTGACTGGTATAGGCGCCTCATCCCTGATTTTGCTACTATTTCGGCTCCTATCTTCAATACTCTGAAGAAGTTTAGGTCTTTCAGTTTTCCAGACGAGGCGAGAAAGGCGTTTAATTCGTTGAAGACCGCTCTCACCACTAGCCCGGTATTAGTTCATCCTGATTTTAGTAGGCACATTTATACACAGTGTGATGCTCTGGATGCGGGGTTGGGAGCAGTGCTTTTCCAGAAGGATGATTCGGACGGGGAACATCCGGTTGCATTTTTCTCGCACCGCTTGATGCCCGCTCAGCGGAATTATTCGGTGACTGAGAAGGCATGTTTGGCCGTCGTACAAGCCATACGAAGGTTTAGGCCTTATTTAGAATTGATGCCTTTTGCTGTAATTACTGATCATAGCAGTTTGAAATAGTTGATGTGACATAAGGACCTGAGTGGTAGGTTGCTGCGGTGTAGCCTGAACTTAAAATCGTTCGCCTTTGCTATAAGCACCGGCCAGGTTCGAAGCATATCGTACCTGATACCCTTTCCAGGTATGATATGAATGAAATAGCAGAGGAAATAACACTTTAAATCTAAATATTTCTGGAGCCCAGAGTACTTACAACTGGTGGAGAAGATCCTGGACGATGAAGAACGACTATCTGATATAAAGGTACTAGATAACAGGGTGTATAAACTTACGGTGCCATACAATGGTGTGACTATTTGTGAAGATAATAGTTTTATCAAGCACTCAAAAACTTTCCGATTTAATTTCAAGAAACGACCTTTTCCTTTTGTTATAATTCTTAAAGTAGATGGCGCCTCGTATTGCTAACACGCGACATTATTATAATTGCAATAGGTATATATACATATGTATATGTATGTATGTGTATATATGTATGAACAGATATGTATTATATATACATATATATATATATATATATATATATGTATATATATATATGTATGTATATGTATGTGTATATATATATATATATATATATATATATATATATATGTGTATGTATATGTATATATATATATATATATATATATATATATATATTTATATATTTATATATATATATATATATATATATATATATGTGTGTGTGTATGTTTGTACATATGTATATATATGTATGGGTATATATATATATATATATATATATATATATATTTGTATATATATATATATGTATGGGTATATATATATATATGTATATATAATATGAAATTTATTTGTTGGGTGGTTAAGCAATGTCTATATGCATTTCATTGGCGCTTCTTACCAAATTGTCAGTAGACTTCAACCACAGTTTTGCAAAGTTTCAAACTTCTCAACTTATTAAAAGACTTCCGAAAACCATCTGAGAATTATGTTAAATAAATTAACTATAAAATTTCACAAACAATTTAAAAAAATTACATTATAATAAGTGTAGCAGGCTATGAAACTTATACAAACCAAACCCAACAAACAACTTTTATTCGATATTTGTGTAAGTTTCATAGCCTGCTACACTTATTATAATGTGATATTTTGAAATTGTTTGTGAATTTTTATAGTTAATTTATTTAACATAATTCTCAAATGGTTTTTGGAAGTCTTTTAATAAGTTGAGAAGTTTGAAACTTTGCAAAACTGTGGTTGAAGTCTACTGACGATTTGGTAAGAAGCGCCAATGAAATGCATATAGACATTGCTTAACCACCCAACAAATAAATTTCATATTATAATAGTACAATGACAATATGTCAAAAAATTAGTTTATTATATGTATATATATATATATATATATATATATATACATATATATATATATATATATATATATATATATATACATATATATATGTATGTATGTATGTGTATATATATATGTATATATATATATATATATATATATATATATATATACATGTATATCTATATATAAAAAAAAGTTGCATTGTGTTAGTAATTGATGTTCTCCGGAATGTGTGAACCGATTTTGTTTCTGCAAAATTTATATGAAAGATGACGTCAATCCCAAGGTTTTTATGTAAATACAGTTTCTGTATGTGTATTGGTTTATGAGTTATAGCCATTTTAGTGATCATTGCAATCATTTCGAAATATTTAAGTTTATATTTGAAAAACTTTAATACAATTCCTTTTTAAGTTCATTACAATTAAATTTTGGTCAAACCATGAATTCAATTTATATACCTAGCTATTCTAAATCACAACTTCGGAGATCTATGAAATAAATTGCATATAAATACAACACTAAAAACATAAATATTTATATTCATTATGCACAGCCCACGTCGATTGCATGAGTACGTTCAGGATGCAATGACTTATGTGCGTCATTACGGTCGACCAGGTTTATTTATAACATTTACGTGTAATCCGCATTAAAGATAATTTATTCGCTGGCCAAAGTCCTACCGACCGCCATGATATTTATTTCCGTATTTTTAAGCAGAAATTGAAAGCGCTTATGGGTTTTAGCGTGAAATCTAAAGTGTTTGGTGACGTGAAGTTCTGGATGTATTCTGTGGAATGGCAAAAGCGTGGTTTGCCACACGCTCACATTTCAATATGATTGGTAAACAAAATCACATCGCATGAAGTTGACAATGTTATGTGTTCTAAAATTCCAGATCAAGTAAGTTATCCTGAGTTATATGATGTTGTTGTGCAAAATATGATACACGGTCCATGCACAGCCCACGTCATATGTAAACCTTTTGAAGCTTTGGAAAGAACAATGAAAGATCTCCGAGATAACTCTGAGTTTTTTGGTGGTGCGTTGATTTTATTGTCAGGCGATTTTAGGAAAACATTGCCCGTCATTTCTAGATCGACAGCTGCCGATAAAATTATCGTTTGCTTAAAGTCTTTATATTTATGGAATGATCCATCTGCTGATAAGTTCTCTAAGCAATTGCTGAAAATTTGAGAATGGTGCAATGCCTGTTGATGACACTGGATTGATAACATTGCCAAATGATTTTTGCCGTTTCGTACAGTCAAAAGAGGAATTTATTGAATGTGTTTTCATGTCATGCATGGTTGAGTGCCAGAGCGATTTTAGCGGCAAAGAACAAAAATGTTACTGAATTAAACATGGCTATACAATCAAGGACTCCTGGCAAAGTGATGTTGTGCAAGTCTGTCTATACTGTTACCAATGAAGAAGATGTTGTGAATTATCCAACAGAATTTTTTAATTCGTTGGACTTACCAGTATTGCCGCATAATCTCCAATTGAAAGTTGAAGCCCTATTATTATGCTTTGCAATATCAATCAACCCCGTTTGTGTAATGGTACAAGACTGGCTATTAAAAAGTTGATGGCTTATATAATTGAAGCTACTATTTTAACTGGAAAATGCATTCCACGCATCTCAATGGTTCCTTCTGATATACCATTTAAATTTAAACGACTTCTAATTCCTGTTCGCCTTGCGTTTGCGATTTGTGGAGTGAATTTAGGGTATCCAGTTTTCTCACATGGAAATTTAAAAATAGAAATTTTTTTATATACACTTAGAACAATTTAATTCAATTCGTCATAAAATTGGATAGAATTATAGTAGATTTCTTGAAAAGTATTTTTATCACCTTTCAGAATCTGTATTGATACTTATATTTTTTATTTCTAGTAAAAATATTAGAAATTTTTTGTCGAAAAAGAGTCTAAAATGAACTGTTAACTACTAAATTCGATATTTTTAGAGATTTTTTTTGCAGATTAATAAAGCTCAGATAATTTCCAAGAACTTTTATTACGATAAATTTTTTTGTTTTCGAACTCCTTTTTGTAGGAAAACCGATCTGAAAAAATAAACATTTTCAAGGTTTCAACAAAAAAACACCATTTTTACATTTTAATTCAATTTATTTTTAAATATGTTCTCGCCCTACAATTTAATGTTTTTTTATTCGATATGACTCTATTTTATTTTTCTATGGGATTTCTAATTGTATAAAGGTATAGAAAAATAAAATAGAATCATATCGAATAAAAGTTGTTTGTTGGGTTTGGTTTGTATAAGTTTCATAGCCCGCTACACTTATTATAATGAGATTTTTTGAAGTCGCTTGTGAATTTTTATAGTTAATTTATTTAACATAATTCTCAGATGCTTTTGGGAAGTCTTTTAATAAGTTGAGAGGTTTGAAACTTTGCAAAACTATGGTTAAAGTCTACTGACGATTTGATAAGAAGCGCCAATGAAATGCATATAGACATTGCTTATCCACCCAACAAATAAATTTCATATTATATATATATATATATATATATATATATATAAATATATATATATATATATATATATATATATATATATATATAATATATATATATATATATATATATATATATATATAAATATAAATATATATATATATATATATATATATATCCACCAACAAAACCACCCAACAAATAAATTTCATATATATAAATATATATATACATATATATATATATATATATATATATATATATATATATAAATATATATATATATATATATATATATATATATATATACAAATATATATAATATAAATATAAAGATAAATATATATATATATATATATATATATATATATATTTATTGCTTAACCACCCAACAAATAAATTTCATATATATATAAATTTAAATATATATATATATATATATATATACACATATATATATATATTATACATATATATATATATATATATATATATATATATCAAAACAAACTATTTCCGTTCAAAGCGAATTTCTAGGAATCTTTACATTCTTTAAATTCCCTACGTCTCTTCTTTAACAAAGTTCAGATAATTTCCAACAACTTTTATTACCATAAATTTTTTCAAGAACCATCAACATCGTTTGCGTTGTCTTCGCAAATGGAAGCAACAACATCAACAAGTTTTGACTATAGATTGACTAACATGCCTCATCAAGATATTGTTGTTTTTGGTTTATCAAGTGATTTAAATTATCTTAGTTTGCCTACTAAATGAAACATTTTAAAATATTTTTTTTAAGTGATCGTGCTAAATTTAAAAACAAAATGTTCTCGTATAAAAATTTTACTCCTCACGTAACAGATAAATTGATCCAAATTTAGTGTAAATTAAATATTGAAACCATTAATAGAAAGAGTGTTTTAAAAAAATTAACTGGTTTGCTTGATAATTACCAGAACCATGTACAACCTAGAAACAAAAGAGATGAGTTTAAAGCATTTGTTGATTCAATAAACAAATTATTTCATATTTATTGCAAATTAAAAACTACAGAATGCTTGTGTGGATTGATTCCAGAACATCTAAAAGAATTTATGATGGACCAGCATAATGATAGCAAATTCACGATACCTGAATATATGGAAGACGTTGAAGAAGTAGCTACAACAATACCAATACTTACAACTGGTACCGATTTTTCAAGATACGAACCACCTGAATTACACATGGATGAAGATGAAAATGAAGCAACAACAGAAGTTTCAGAAGCAACTGTTTAAATGAGACCATGTCATTATACTCAAAGATACTATGCCTTAAATTTTGATATGATGTGTGATAGATTCGGTGTTTCAGATAGAGTCGCTTCATGTTTAGAAACAGCTTTATTCGAAGATATAAATTTTAGAGATGTTCATGGTAATCTTGTTATTATGGATAAATCAAAAATGGCTAGAGAAAAAATTAAATCTAGAGATGCAGTGCTTTGTACACGACATACAAATTTGTCCATAACTGCATTGTCTTTCGATGGTTGAAAAGATGAATCATTAACTGCAGAGAAAATTAATGGCAAATTTCATACCACTATGGTAAAAGAACCGCATTTAGTTGTTCTGAAAAAGCTCTATAATGAGTTACTTGGATACGTAAATTTGGGTAGTCAAGAAGATGCAAAAACCAAACACAGAAAACTGAATGAATTTTTCAACAATAAAACATTAACAGTTGATCAATTAACTAATTAAATTTCGATGCTACCGATTACGTCAATATGGTTGATATGAATAACGACGATATATTATATGAATCAGCATTAACTCGACAGATTCCATATCATCACTTGGTAAAATACTTAGATTTCGATGAACCTCCACTGGCTGATCCACAAATTCCAATGCACATACAAGGAACAGAAAGACATGTACAATTATTAACGAGTTTTTCAAAACGAGTTATAGAAAAGAATCGTGAAAGAGTTA
Source organism: Linnaemya vulpina (assembly GCA_963675445.1). NCBI lineage: Eukaryota > Metazoa > Arthropoda > Insecta > Diptera > Tachinidae > Linnaemya > Linnaemya vulpina. The sequence continues at coordinate 50,913,015 of OY776279.1, read as the reverse complement.
TATTAGAGACATTAGAAATTCGCAAGAAAACTCCTCGAATGGAAAGTAGAAAGGACCTGAAAAAAATACTATACCACGCGAAACCATTAAATTGTAGGGCGAGAACATATTTAAAAATAAATTGAATTAAAATGTAAAAATGGTGTTTTTTTGTTAAAACCTTGAAAATTTTTATTTTTTCAGATCGGGTTTCCTACAAAAAGGAGTCGAAAACAAAAAAATTTATCGTAATAAAAGTTCTTGGGAATTATCTGAGCTTTATTAATCTGCAAAAAAAAAATCTCTTTTACGACAAAAAATTTCTAATATTTTTACTAGAAATAAAAAATATAAGTATCAATACAGATTTTGAAAGGTGATAAAAATACTTTTCAAGAAATCTACTATAATTCTATCCAATTTTATGACGAATTGAATTAAATTGTTCTAAGTGTATACAAAAAAAGTTCTATTTTGAAATTTCCATGTGAGAAAACTGGATACCCTAAATTCACTCCACAAATCGCAAACGCAAGGTGAACAGGAATTAGAAGTCGTTTAAATTTAAATGGTATATCAGAAGGAACCATTGGGATGCGTGCAATGAATACTTCTTTGCCTTTGAATTTTCCAGTTAAAATAGTAGCTTCAATTATATAAGACATCAACTTTTTAATAGCCAATATTGTACCATTACACAAACGGGGTTGATTGATATTGCAAAGCATAATAATAGGGGCTTCAACTTTCAATTGGAGATTATGCGGCAATACTGGTAAGTCCAACGAATTAAAAAATTCTGTTTGATAATTCACAACATCTTCTTCATTGGTAACAGTATAGACAGACTTGCACAACACCACTTTGCCAGGAGTCCTTGATTGTATAGCCATGTTTAATTCAGTAACATTTTTGTTCTTTGCCGCTAAAATCGCTCTGGCACTCAACCATGCATGACATGAAAACACATTCAATAAATTCCTCTTTTGACTGTACGAAACGGCAAAAATCATTTGGCAATGTTATCAATCCAGTGTCATCAACAGGCATTGCACCATTCTCAAATTTTCAGCAATTGCTTAGAGAACTTATCAGCAGATGGATCATTCCATAAATATAAAGACTTTAAGCAAACGATAATTTTATCGGCAGCTGTCGATCTAGAAATGACGGGCAATGTTTTCCTAAAATCGCCTGACAATAAAATCAACGCACCACCAAAAAACTCAGAGTTATCTCGGAGATCTTTCATTGTTCTTTCCAAAGCTTCAAAAGGTTTACATATGACGTGGGCTGTGCATGGACCGTGTATCATATTTTGCACAACAACATCATATAACTCAGGATAACTTACTTGATCTGGAATTTTAGAACACATAACATTGTCAACTTCATGCGATGTAATTTTATTCACCAATCATATTGAAATGTGAGCGTGTGGCAAACCACGCTTTTGCCATTCCACAGAATACATCCAGAACTTCACGTCACCAAAGACTTTAGATTTCACGCTAAAACCCATAAGCGCTTTCAATTTCTGCTTAAAAATACGGAAATAAATATCATGGCGGTCGGTAGGACTTTGGCCAGCGAATAAATTATCTTTAATGCGGATTACACGTAAATGTTATAAATAAACCTGGT
>OY776279.1:50906392-50908892 GCA_963675445.1 Linnaemya vulpina | reverse complement strand
GCGGTCTTCAACGAATTAAACGCCTTTCTCGCCTCGTCTGGAAAACTGAAAGACCTAAACTTCTTCAGAGTATTGAAGATAGGAGCCGAAATAGTAGCAAAATCAGGGATGAGGCGCCTATACCGGTCAGAGGCCCCCATAAAGCTTCTGACCTGACGTATAGGCCGGATCTACCCTCAGTTTGCCACCACCTACAATATAACGTACTAGAGGAATCTGCCAGAAGATATCTTTCAAATCGACACTTGAGATGAAATATGTATCCCCTAGCCGACTGAGCAGACCCTCGATATGTGGAAGTGGATAGGAGCCCTTGATAGAAAGAGCATTTAGCTTGTGAGTGTCTAAGCACAGACGATTCTTCGGGCCCTTACGGACGACAGCAACCGGGTGACTCCAAGGACTATCGCTCGGCTCTATGCCTCCCATATCAAGCATCCTATCCAGCTTGGCATACATCAACTTCTGCACAGCTGGCAAGACAGGATAATGTCTGTCCTTCACTGGAATTGCCTCACAGGTATTAATTGTATGTATCATATTTTTCGCAACAACATCATATAATTCAGGATCACTTCCTTGATCTGGAATTTTAGAACATATAACGTTGTCAACTTCATGCGATGTAATTTTATTCACCAACCATATTGAAATGTGAGCGTGTGGCAAACCACGCTTTTGCCATTCCACAGAATACATCCAGAACTCCACGTCACCAAACACTTTAGATTTCACGCTAAAACCCATAAGCGCTTTCAATTTCTGCTTAAAAACACGGAAAGTGATATCATGGCGGTCGGTAGGACTTTGACCAGCGAATAAATTATCTTTAGTGCGGATTACAAGTAAATGTTATAAATAAACCTGGTCGACCGTAATGACGCACATAAGTCATTGCATCCTGAGCGTACTCATGCAAACGACGTGGGCTGTGCATAATAAATATAAATATTTAAGTTTTTAGTGTTGTATTTATATGTAATTTATTTCATAGATCTCCGAAGTTGTGATTTAGAATACCTAAGTATATAAATTGAATTCGTGTTTTGACCAAAATTTAATTGTAATGAACTTAAAAAGGAATTGTATGTCAGTTTTTCAAATATAAACTTAAATATTTCGAAATGATTGCAATGTTCACTAAAATGGCTATAACTCATAAACCAATACACATACAGAAACTGTATTTACATAAAAACCTTGGTATTGACGTCATCTTTCATATAAATTTTGCAGAAACAAAATCGGTTCACACATTCCGGGGAACATCAATTACTAACACAATACAACTTTTTTTATATACATAATATATATATATATATATATATATATATATATATATATATAATATAAAAAGATATACACACATATATATATATATATATATATATATATATATATATATACACATACATATACATACATATATATATATATATATATATATATATATATATATATATGTATATATAATACATATCTGTTCATACATATATACACATACATACATATACATATGTATATATACCTATTGCAATTATAATAATGTCGCGTGTTAGCAATACGAGGCGCCATCTACTTTAAGAATTATAACAAAAGGAAAAGGTCGTTTCTTGAAATTAAATCGGAAAGTTTTTGAGTGCTTGATAAAACTATTATCTTCACAAATAGTCACACCATTGTATGGCACCGTAAGTTTATACACCCTGTTATCTAGTACCTTTATATCAGATAGTCGTTCTTCATCGTCCAGGATCTTCTCCACCAGTTGTAAGTACTCTGGGCTCCAGAAATATTTAGATTTAAAGTGTTATTTCCTCTGCTATTTCATTCATATCATACCTGGAAAGGGTATCAGGTACGATATGCTTCGAACCTGGCCGGTGCTTATAGAAAAGGAGAACGATTGTAAGTTCAGGCTATACCGCACCAACCTACCACTCAGGTCCTTATGTCACATCAACTATTTCAAACTGCTATGATCAGTAATTACAGTAAAAGGCATCAATTTTACATAAGGCCTAAACCTTCGTATGGCTAGTAGGACGGCCAAACACGCCTTCTCAGTCACCGAATAATTCCGCTGAGCGGGCATCAAGCGGTGCGACAAAAATGCAACTGGATGTTCTCCGTCCGAATCATGCTTCTGGAAAAGCACTGCTCCCAACCCCGCATCCAGAGCATCACACTGTATATAAAAGTGCCTACTAAAATCAGGATGAACTAATACCGGGCTAGTGGTGAGAGCGGTCTTCAACGAATTAAACGCCTTTCTCGCCTCGTCTGGAAAACTGAAAGACCTAAACTTCTTCAGAGTATTGAAGATAGGAGCCGAAATAGTAGCAAAATCAGGGATGAGGCGCCTATACCGGTCAGAGGCCCCCATAAAGCTTCTGACCTGACGTATAGGCCGGATCTACCCTCAGTTTGCCACCACCTACAATATAACGTACTAGAGGAATCTGCCAGAAGATATCTTTCAAATCGACACTTGAGATGA
>OY776279.1:50893892-50903892 GCA_963675445.1 Linnaemya vulpina | reverse complement strand
TAGCAATACTAACTTAAACTATAAAAAAAACTATATAAATATATTAACGATGAAAAAAACTATTAAAATATATCAAAATTAAAAGAAAAACTAAACTATAAGTATTGTAATATTTTTAAACAAACAGTTTGCTCACAATTCTTATTTTTCACGTAATACTAACTCTCTAGTTTCTAATATGTATATATATTTATATTTATTTCCTTTCTAACCAAAAATTTTTTTCTAATATATATTTTTTTCAGGTCCACGAAAAAAAACTTGCATCAACGAATTTAACGCCTAACCAGCCTATCTAGGTTGAGCTGACCCAACCTATATATATATATATATATATATATATATATATACATAAAAAAAAATTTATTAATAATAATAATAATAATAAATCATAATAATAACAATAATAACAATACAAAATTAAATACCATGATCTGTCAATGTTCGCTTGTCACATCCTCTGTCCGGATACCTGACTTGATATATATATATATATATATATATATATATATTTTAAATTTTTTTTATTTCTCTCCTCAAGGGTCGCTGGACTGGTCCTGCTGGCACTGCGATAGGGGTGGTATCTTTTGCTTATATTCAAGATATTTTTTTTGTGTTGTAGTCTTAGAAGTTTCTTCCCGCACAGTTTTTTTTTTGTCTTTCTATTTGGCACAGTTTCCTACGGTTATTTATTTTTATAATTTTTTTCACCTTATGTATGGGGTTTTAATTGTTTCTGTTTTATATATATTGTGTTTCTCCCTTTTATTTTTACTTGGGTATTTAAAATCTTTTCTATATATATATATATATATATATATATATATATAAACATATTTTTTTTAGCTTTGTATATATTAAAAACATTCTTTTCTCAAAACTTGTTTAATTTTGTTTTCCTCTTTTGAACTCTTTTTTTTTTTATTATTATTTCAGAAGTCTTCCGCTTCTTTTATTTTCAAATCTTTCTTTTCTAAAATTTTTTTTCTAATCTCCCTCTTACTAACAAAACATCCTATTTATATGACGATCAAAACAAACTATTTCCGTTCAAAGCGGATTCCGAAGAATCTTTACATTCTGTAAATTCCCTTCTTCTCTTCTTTAATAAAGTTCAGATAATTTCCAACAACTTTTATTACGATGCATTTTTTCAAGAACCATCAATATCGTTTGCGTTGTCTTCGCAAATGGAAGCAACAACATCAACAAGTTTGGCTATTGATTGACTAACATGCCTCATCAAGATATTGTTGTTTTTGGTTTATCAAGTGATTTAAATTATCTTAGTTTGCCTACTAAATGAAACATTTTAAAATATTTTTTTTAAGTGATCCTGCTAAATTTAAAAACAAAATGTTCTCGTATAAAAATTTTACTCCTCACGTAACAGATAAATTGATCCAAATTTAGTGTAAATTAAATATTGAAACCATTAATAGAAAGAGTGTTTTAAAAAAATTAACTGGTTTGCTTGATAATTACCAGAAACATGTACAACCTAGAAACAAAAGAGATGAGTTTAAAGCATTTGTTGATTCAATAAACAAATTATTTCATATTTATTGCAAATTAAAAACAACAGAATGCTTGTGTGGATTGATTCCAGAACATCTAAAAGAATTTATGATGGATCAGCATAATGATAGCAAATTCACGATACCTGAATATATGGAAGACGTTGAAGAAGTAGCTACAACAATACCAATACTTACAACTGGTACCGATGATTCAAGATACGAACCACCTGAATTACACATGGATGAAGATGAAAATGAAGCAACAACAGAAGTTCCAGAAGCAACTGTTCAAATGAGACCATGTCATTATACTCAAGGATACTATGCCTTAAATTTTGATATGATGTGTGATAGATTCGGCGTTTCAGATAGAGTCGCTTCATGTTTAGAAACAGCTTTATTCGAAGATATAAATTTTAGAGATGTTCATGGTAATCTTGTTATTATGGATAAATCAAAAATGGCTAGAGAAAAAATTAAATCTAGAGATGCAGTGCTTTGTACACGACATACAAATTTGTCCATAACTTCATTGTCTTTCGATGGTTGAAAAGATGAATCATTAACTGCAGAGAAAATTAATGACAAATTTCATACCACTATGGTAAAAGAACCGCATTTAGTTGTTCTGAAAAAGCTCTATAATGAGTTACTTGGATACGTAAATTTGGGTAGTCAAGAAGATGCAAAAACCAAACACAGAAAACTGAATGAATTTTTCAACAATAAAACATTAACAGTTGATCAATTAACTAATTAAATTTCGATGCTACCGATCGTCAATATGGTTGATATGAATAACGACAATATATTATATGAATCAGCATTAACTCGACAGATTCCATATGATCACTTGGTAAAATACTTAGATCTCGATGAACCACCACTGGCTGATCCACAAATTCCAATGCACATAAAAGGAACAGAAAGACATGTACAATTATTAACGAGTTTTTCAAAACGAGTTATAGAAAAGAATAGTGAAAGAGTTATATTAGAGACATTAGAAATTCGCAAGAAAACTCCTCGAATGGAAAGTAAAAAGGACCTGAAAAAAATACTATACCACTATAAACCATTAAATTGTAGGGCGAGAACATATTTAAAAATAAATTGAATTAAAATGTAAAAATCGTGTTTTTTTGTTGAAACCTTGAAAATGTTTATTTTTTCAGATCGGTTTTCCTTGGAAATTATCTGAGCTTTATTAATCTGAAAAAAAAAATCTTGTAGTTAACAGTTCATTTTAGACTCTTTTTCGACAAAAAATTTCTAGTATTTTTACTAGAAATAAAAATATAAGTATCAATAAGATTCTGAAAGGTGATAAAAATACTTTTCAAGAAATCTACTATAATTCTATCCAATTTTATGACGAATTGAATTAAATTGTTCTAAGTGTATATAAAAAAATTTCTATTTTGAAATTTCCATGTGAGAAAACTGGATACCCTAAATTCACTCCACAAATCGCAAACGCAAGGCGAACAGGAATTAGAAGTCGTTTAAATTTAAATGGTATATCAGAAGGAACCATTGGGATGCGTGGAATGAATACATCTTTGCCTTTGAATTTTCCAGTTAAAATAGCAGCTTCAATTATATAAGCCATCAACTTTTTAATAGCCAGTTTTGTACCATTACACAAACGGGGTTGATTGATATTGCAAAGCATAATAATAGGGGCTTCAACTTTCAATTGGAGATTATGCGGCAATACTGGTAAGTCCAACGAATTAAAAAATTCTGTTGGATAATTCACAACATCTTCTTCATTGGTAACAGTATAGACAGACTTGCACAACACCACTTTGCCAGGAGTCCTTGATTGTATAGCCATGTTTAATTCAGTAACATTTTTGTTCTTTGCCGCTAAAATCGCTCTGGCACTCAACCATGCATGACATGAAAACACATTCAATAAATTCCTCTTTTGACTGTACGAAACGGCAAAAATCATTTGGCAATGTTATCAATCCAGTGTCATCAACAGGCATTGCACCATTCTCAAATTTTCAGCAATTGCTTAGAGAACTTATCAGCAGATGGATCATTCCATAAATATAAAGACTTTAAGCAAACGATAATTTTATCGGCAGCTGTCGATCTAGAAATGACGGGCAATGTTTTCCTAAAATCGCCTGACAATAAAATCAACGCACCACCAAAAAACTCAGAGTTATCTCGGAGATCTTTCATTGTTCTTTCCAAAGCTTCAAAAGGTTTACATATGACGTGGGCTGTGCATGGACCGTGTATCATATTTTGCACAACAACATCATATAACTCAGGATAACTTACTTGATCTGGAATTTTAGAACACATAACATTGTCAACTTCATGCGATGTGATTTTATTCACCAATCATATTGAAATGTGAGCGTGTGGGAAACCACGCTTTTGCCATTCCACAGAATACATCCAGAACTTCACGTCACCAAAGACTTTAGATTTCACGCTAAAACCCATAAGCGCTTTCAATTTCTGCTTAAAAATACGGAAATAAATATCATGGCGGTCGGTAGGACTTTGGCCAGCGAATAAATTATCTTTAATGCGGATTACACGTAAATGTTATAAATAAACCTGGTCGACCGTAATGACGCACATAAGTCATTGCATCCTGAACGTACTCATGCAATCGACGTGGACTGTGCATAATGAATATAAATATTTATGTTTTTAGTGTTGTATTTATATGTAATTTATTTCATAGATCTCCGAAGTTGTGATTTAGAATAGCTAAGTATAAAACTGAATTCATGGTTTGACCAAAATTTAATTGTAATGAACTTAAAAAGGAATTGTATTTCAGTTTTTCAAATATAAACTTAAATATTTCGAAATGATTGCATTGTTCACTAAAATGGCTATAACTCATAAACCAATACACATACAGAAACTGTATTTACATAAAAACCTTGGTATTGACGTCATCTTTCATATAAATTTTGCAGAAACAAAATCGGTTCACACATTCCGGAGAACATCAATTACTAACACAATGTAACTTTTATATATATATATATATATATATATATATATATATATATATTGTTACAAAGATTAGAAATAGATTTAAATTAAACGACAATGTGGCTATATGTACTTGGCAGCACTACCGATTAATCTATAGCTGTCAAAATGTTACAACCCTGGTCAACACTATATATATAATATTCAAATTAACGGAAATGGAATACTCCAGAATATACAAGATCATTCAAGGCTGTGCCAATAAGAGTAAACCACAACAACAACAAACATAGCAACATAAATGCTAAGAGATGTTATTCTTAATGATCTTGTATGCAAGTATTCGCTGCTAATAAAGCTAAATAGAGTCACAAGTATACACAGCCATATACACGTAGAAGAAACAGAACCACACACTCATTCATACAACCACACATAGTTACCATAAGCAAACCAAACAAGTCAGCATTGTCATGTATACAAACACACACATGTCAAGTAAAAAACAACCACCCTACCCAGAACTTTCGCGAGGTTACCAGACGACGTCATTTTCGCTATATAAAGGCGCTGCCAGAGCTCAGCGATGATCAGTGTGATTTCAAATATAGACGGGTTAACATCGCTAAGTGTTGAGTAGTACAAATACTCGTGTAAATAGAGTAATAAATAAAGTGTTGTCGCATTATATTTCTAAAATTAATTTGTCCGTGTTTTAATTTGATGCAATAAAACGAATCCTTGAAGGATAAGTAATAAAACCGTTTTTACGAAAAGGTCTAAAAACGTAACAATTGGTGTCAGAGGTGGGATTGCAAAAATAATTAAAACGACATTGCAATTTAAGGAAAAAATAAAAAGGACATTATAAAATTAAAATAAATAATCATGAAATTTGATGAGTTAAAAGTTGAACAGCTGAAAAAGGAGCTCAGTAAGCTGGAATTGCCAACAACAGGTAACAAGGCTGAACTGCAGAAGAGGCTGATAGATGAGTTTAAGAATCGCGGCATGGACATCGGGACATACGAGTTTGAGGACAAAGACGATGTGCAGGTATGCCCTCCTGCCACGACCAGCAGCATGGGCATAAATTCAGTGTTCGCTGCTATGATGATCCAAATAAAACAGAACTCTCAGCAGATGCAGGAAAAGCTTGTAGCCGAAATAAGTGAGATAAAACAAAACTCTCAGCAGATGCATGAGGCATCAAGGATCAGCAGTGACAAGCTTGTAGCCGAAATAAGTGAAATAAAACAGAACTCTCAGCAAATGCAGGAAAAGCTTGTAGCCGACTCTCAGCAGATGCAGGACAAGCTTGTTGCCGAAATAACTGAAATAAAGCAGAATTCTCAGCAGATACAGGAAAAGCTTGTAGCCGAAATACAGGAGTCAAATAAAGCCACGAACGAGACCCTGGTAGAGGTTTCTGAAGCCATTAACAGGAGGGTGGATGCTATTGAGAATAAATTCTCAGAGCTGGAGGAGCATGCAAAGGAGTTCGAAGAGAAATTGCATGCTCTAGAGGACAAAATGCATAACCCAGATTGTAGCGGCGGGCCAGTACGAGCAGTTGCGGAGGTTTCTGCTCGGATAAAAGTGCCATGCTTAGACGGCAGCGTACCATTAAGCATATTCAAATTCCAGTTAGAGACGGTTGCTAGCAGAAATGGATGGGATGCTGAATAAAAGGCCATAGAGTTGTTTTTGGCCTTAAAGGGTACAGCCGCAGAGGTACTTGAGACTGTGCCAGTAAGCTGCAGAAACAACAATAATGAAATAATGGCAGCATTGCAGCGCAAGTATGGTGGTGAGCATAAGCGCGATTTATACAGAATGGAATTGCGATGTAGCGTTCAGAAGCCTAACGAATCTCTACAAGATTTTGCAATGGAAATCGAGCGTTTAGTGCAGCTCACATATCCAGGCGAGAGTCACCCGTTCCTGGACCATTTTAAAACTGAGGCTTTCGTTAACGGCATTCGCGACTCTGATGTTAAACTGGCGGTGTGCGCTACGCAGAAATCCACTTTCGCTGAAACTGTGTCATTTGCGCTAGCTCAAGAGACTGCCAGGATGGTTTTCAAGCCACAGATATGTAAATTGCGGAATGTGGAGGTTTTGTCTGAGGAGGATAACAACCTAGTGGCTAGCGTTAAGGAGGCAATGCGACAACTGCTGGCAGAGAAGGCTATCAAAGAAAAGACTAAGTGCTTTAACTGCGGAAAGATCGGTCATTTTCAGCGCAGCTGCAAAGCACAAAGAAAGAGAGGTAGATCTGTTTCGCCACCAAGAAACAGCAAACGGGTGAACCAAACAACATCACAAGAGTTCCCGTTAAACTAAAACGAGCTAGCACTAAGGGGCAAGACCTAGCTCTCACAAACGAGGGCCCCACAATCTCCATATCAGTGATGCAACAGAAAAATAGCAACCTCACTGCGTCTGGACACATCAACGGGGAAAAGCGCGTACTTACCATAGACACAGGGCCATCGCAGTCAATAATAAGGCCCGATATAGTAAAGGGGAAATGCGAGCGGTTGAGCAATATACGGCTACGTACATCTACTGGAGAGCCTGCCACTGTCTATGGTAAGATTGAAGTTAAGGTGACTATAGCCAACATCAACGTGAGACATGTGTTTATTGTTGCCGATATTGTCGATGAGGTTATTATTGGAGCCGATTTTATGATTAATCATGGCATTAATCTACATATAGGACAACAGCTGATGATTTGGCGTAATGTGGAAATACCCCTTGATGTTGGATATGACAACAAACCGCAAGTAACAAGAGTATTTGCTATTGAGAGTCAGACAATACCGCCGCAGTCTGAAACAGTCATATGGGCGCGGATGAAGGGAGATTGTGAGGACAATCGGTTGTGGGTTGTAGAACCGGCAGATCTAAAGAGAGAGCTTATAACAGCGAAAGCTCTAGTGAAAACTAGTGAAGGAGGAAAAGTCCCTATAAGAGTGCTTAACTTGTCAGACCATGAAAAAGTCATCAAAGAAAATTCCGATGTTGGCCAGTGTACTCCAGCAGAGGCAATAATAAACTGCGAGAAGAAGATAGAGCCTACTAATTTGTCCGCAAAAGAACGTGAACAATTTGAGGAATACGTAGAGAAATGGGTAGCAGGTTTATCAGCGACAGATAAAAATAAAGCCAAGCAGTTACTAAAAAGGCATGCCAATATCTTCGCCATGGGAAGCCAAAGCCAGGGTAGAACTGCATTGGTTAAATATGAAATTAACACAGGCGAAGCTAGGCCGATTAAACAGCCACCCAGAAGCGTACCCCTAACAAAGCGAGATAAAGTAAAAGAGCTTGTATGTGAAATGGAGCGTGATGACGTAATTGAGCCATCTTCTGGTCCTTGGAGTTCGCCTGTAGTCTTAGTTAAAAAGAAAGATGGCAGTACTAGATTCTGCGTAGACTACAGGAAGCTCAATGACATAACCAAGAAGGACAGTTATCCGCTCCCCAGGATCGATGGCACTTTGGACACGCTAGACTTGCAAAGCTAGCTTGCGAAGCGGATATTGGCAAGTGGAGATCGCAGAGAAAGACAAGGAGAAAACTGCCTTCAGTGTCGGCAACGGCTTATGGCAGTTCAAAGTCATGCCATTTGGTCTCTGCAATGCTCCGGCCACATTTGAACGCCTAATGGAGAAGGTACTGATAGGACTTCACTGGAAGACATGCTTGGTATATCTCGATGACATAATCGTGATGGGGAAAACTTTTGATGAACACCTCAAAAACATGGCAGAAGTTCTTAAACGGATATCATCAGCTGGATTGAAACTCAGCTTGAAGAAATGTGCATTGTTCCAGAAAGAAGTAAAGTATTTGGGGCATCGTGTTACAGCAGACGGAATCTCAACAGATGAAGATAAAATAAAAGCAGTAAGGGACTGGCATCAACCTAAAAATCTTCATGAATTGCGCAGCTTTTTGGGCCTTTGCACATACTACAGACGTTTTGTGCCGAATTTCGCCAGTGTAGCTGCAAGCTTGCATGAGCTGACAAAGAAGTCAAGACCATACCATTGGGGCGAGCCACAGGAAAAATCCTTCCAGAAACTCAAAGAATTATTATGTACGTCACCAGTGCTAGCGTATCCCATAGCTGGAGAAAAATTTGTGCTGGATACTGATGCGAGCGGCTATGGCATAGGGGGTGTGCTATCCCAAGTAGTAAATGGGACTGAGAAGGTCATAGGGTACTATAGCCGTGTACTCTCAAAACCTGAGAGGAACTACTGTGTGACACGACGTGTGCTTCTGGCGGTATTGAAATGCATTAAACATTACCATAAGTACCTGTATGGTCAACACTTTACATTAAGGACCGATCATTCTGCACTGAGATGGCTATTGCAGTTTAAAAATCTTGAGGGGCAACTGGCAAGGTGGATTGAGCGCCTGCAGAGCTACGACTTCAGCATTGAGCATAGAAGGGGCACAAAGCATAACAATGCGGATGCTCTTTCGAGAAGACCGTGCTGTTTAGAGTGTAAACATTGTGTTAGAACCGAACAAAAGGAAGGCGTTGTGGAGGTTCGGCTAATGCACATCGGCCCTGATGAAGACTGGTCAGTGGCACAGAGGGACGACGATATACTAAGGAAAATTATAGCGGCCAAAGAAGAGGACAGACGACCATCCCGGAATGAAATTTCGGCTGAAAGCCCACTCGCCAAATCTTATTGGGCTCAGTGGAACAGCCTTAAGGTAATAAAAGGGTGTTTATACCGCGTATGGGAAAGTGTAGATGGCAAAACAACTTCAAATTTAATAGTTGTGCCATACTCCAAGATAAGTAAAGTTTTACAGGAGTTTCATAATGGACCCAGTGGCGGTCATCTTGGAGTAACAAAAACACTTGAGAAACTGAAGCAGCGTTTCTATTGGGTTGGATGTCAAAAAGCCGTAGCTGACTGGATAGCAAACTGCCCACAGTGCATAGCAGCCAAAGGCCCAGTAAGAAGAAGCCGGAGACAGCTGCAACAGTACAACTCAGGAGCACCATTCGAGCGGAACGCAATGGATGTAGCAGGTCCCTTTCCCGTCACCGATGCCGGAAATCGTTATGTACTTGTGGTAATGGATTATTTCAGTAAATGGGCAGAGGTATATGCTATACCTAACCAGTAAGCAAAGACAATTGTAAATGCTTTCGTCAACAACTGGGTATGTCGCTATGGTGTCCCAATAGAATTACATTCCGACCAAGGAAGGAATTTCGAGTCTGCCATATTCAGGGAAATGTGCGAGTTGTATGGGATAAAGAAAACCAGAACGACGCCGCTGCATCCACAGTCTGATGGCATGGTAGAAAGGTTCAATCGCACCTTAGAAGAGTACCTACGAAAAGTAGTAAGCACCCATCAGAGGGATTGGGACGAGCACATCCCCAAATTTTTTATGGCATATAGGTCAGCTGTACACGACTCAACATCGAGAACGCCAGCCAAAATTATCTTTCGGAC
>OY776279.1:50888892-50891392 GCA_963675445.1 Linnaemya vulpina | reverse complement strand
ATATATACATATATATATATACACAAACATACATATATATATATATATATATATATATATATATATATGTATATATATATATAAATATATATATATATATATATATATATATATATATGTATATATATATATATATATATATATATATATACCCATACATATATATACATATGTACACACATACACACACATATATATATATATATATATATAAATATATATATATATATATATATATATATATATATATATATTTATATATATATATATATATATATATATATATATACATACATATACATACATATATATATATATATATATATATATATATATATATATACATACATATACATATATATATATATATATATATATATATATATGTATATTTATATACACACATACATATACATATATATACACACATACATATACATATATATATATATATATATATATATATATATATATGTATATATAATACATATCTGTTCATACATATATACACATACATACATATACATATGTATATATACCTATTGCAATTATAATAATGTCGCGTGTTAGCAATACGAGGCGCAATCTACTTTAAGAATTATAACAAAAGGAAAAGGTCGTTTCTTGAAATTAAATGTATATATATACACACATACATATACATACATATATATATCTATATATATATATATATATATATATATATATATATATATGTATATATAATACATATCTGTTCATACATATATACACATACATACATATACATATGTATATATACCTATTGCAATTATAATAATGTCGCGTGTTAGCAATACGAGGCGCGATCTACTTTAAGAATTATAACAAAAGGAAAAGGTCGTTTCTTGAAATTAAATCGGAAAGTTTTTGAGTGCTTGATAAAACTATTATCTTCACAAATAGTCACACCATTGTATGGCACCGTAAGTTTATAAACTCTGTTATCTAGTACCTTTATATCAGATAGTCGTTCTTCGTCGTCCAGGATCTTCTGCACCAGTCGTATGTACTCTAGGCTCCAGAAATATATAGATTTAAAGTGTTATTTCCTCTGCTATTTCATTCATATCATACCTGGAAAGGGTATCAGGTACGATATGCTTCGAACCTGGCCGGTGCTTATGGTAAAGGAGAACGATTGTAAGTTCAGGCTACACAGCACCAACCTACCACTCAGGTCCTTATGTCCCATCAACTATTTCAAACTACTATGATCAGTAATTACAGTAAAAGGCTTCAATTCTACATAAGGCCTAAACCTTCGTATGGCCAGTACGACGGCCAAACACGCCTTCACAGTCACCGAATAATTCCGCTGAGCGGACATCAAGCGGTGCGAGAAAAATGCAACCGGATGTTCCCCGTCCGAATCATCCTTCTGGAAAAGCACTGCTCCCAACCCCGCATCCAGAGCATCACAGTGTATATAAAAGTGCCTACTAAAATCAGGATGAACTAATACCGGGCTAGTGGTGAGAGCGGTCTTCAACGAATCAAACGCCTTTCTCGCCTCGTCTGGAAAACTGAAAGACCTAAAATTCTTCAGAGTATTGAAGATAGGAGCCGAAATAGTAGCAAAATCAGGGATGAGGCGCCTATACCAGTCAGAGGCCCCCATAAACCTTCTGACCTGACGTATAGTCCGGATCTGCCCTCAGTTTGCCACCACCTACAATATAACGTACTAGAGGAATCTGCCAGAAGACATCTTTCAAATCGACACTTGAGATGAAATATGTATCCCCTAGCCGACTGCGCAGACCGTCGATATGTGGAAGCGGATAGGAGTCCTTGATAGAAAGAGCATTTAGCTTGTGAGTGTCTAAGCACAGTCGATTCTTCGCGCCCTTACGGACGAGAGCAACCTGGTGACTCCAAGAACTAAAGCTCGGCTCTATGCCTCTCATATCAAGTATCCTATCCAGCTTGGCATACATCAACTTCTGCACAGCTGGAAAGACAGGATAATGTATGTCCTTCACTGGAATTGCCTCACAGGTATCAATTGTGTGTAGCTCTAGACTTGTTCGACGGAGACCCTTTTTGGTGTAACAAGTAAGACTGGCTACAAACTTATCTAAGCGTCTCTGCTGATCTAGTATCAAAATATGACCACTGACACTCTCTGCTCCGTCTTCTCTTTCCAGACCCATATCCGCACCATTCGTAGTGATGCTACTACACTAGCCAGTAGCTAATACTTGTTCATGAAGTCCATGCCCAGAACCAAAGCCCTATTCAATGATGACACCAGATAAAACGTAACCTCATCTGTGAATTCTATGTGGACTACCATCAGCCGTCTTAATAAATGATTTGAAATTCCCAATAACTAGGCCTGTTCTTTGGACTAGGTCCAGTCAGTCTTTCCCCAAACATGTAACTGTGAGTTCCATACCTAATCCTTGCCTTTTTCATCCTCCTCGACACCTCACCAAAAATACGCGATCTCGCTGTGTTATACTCAGCAATTCGCTAA